>JARQOD010003993.1:0-59185 GCA_033576555.1 Oophaga sylvatica | reverse complement strand
CTAAGTCTTCTCATCTCCTGCTGCAGGGTTGCTTTGCCCTCTGGAGGTCCCTAGTGCACCTTGGACAAATTTGGCTATGGGACTTTTTATGCCCTTTCCCCCCCTTGAGGGTTTTCACTTCATCTGGGTGGTCGTGGACCGTTTTAGCAAGGTTCACTTGGTTCCTTTCATAAATTGCCCTGGCTAAGACTTCGCTAAGGCCTTTTCAAGGAAATATCAACTACATGGTGTTCCTACTGACATTGTTCTGATAGGGGACCTCGTTTTGGCCTTTTTGGGGGCCCCTTTTGTGACAGGTTGGGATTTAATTTGGTTTTCATCCGGAATCATCCTGATCAATGGAACAGAAAGAAAAACCAGGATTTTGGCAGTTCTTGCTTGTTTTGGATGATAATAGAGGGGTGGTCTGAGTTTCTGCCACTTGCTGAGTTTGCTTTAACAATCTAATCCGCTTCTGCTGGTTGTTCGCCCCTTTTTTTTTTTGTACGGGGACATCCTCTTTGGGTCATTTTTCCAAGTTGGGATCGACTGTACCTGAAGAAGAATTTTTCTGGTGTTTGAAGAGATTTTGGGATGATGTGCGTTGGTAATTCTTCAGGAGGCTAACAAAAGACCAAAGGTATTTTGATGAAAACGCAAGAGGTTTTTTTGCTATTGGTGACATGGTTGGTTGCCCTTTAAAGAATTCTACGCTTGGGAATTCCGTCAAGAAATTGGGGCCCAAGTTTTAGGGCCCTTAAGGTGCTTCAGGTTATTAACCCTGTGTTAATTGGAGCTTCCCCCCTGGAAGATTATCCGGTGTTTCGTTTCTTTTTTGAAAAAAGCTGAGGTCTCAGATGGGAGTCCGGCCACTTTTCCCCTGGTGGTGGAGGAGGGCAATAGAATTTCCCGCATCCAAATTCTAGACGTATGAGGGGGTTTGCGTACCTCGTCGCTTGGAAGGGTTATGGACCCGAGGATAATCTGGGGTGAGGGCGGAGTTTTCTGCATCTAGATTGTCAGAGCGTTTCACAAGAGGTTTCCGGATAAGCCTAAGTCCTAGGGGTCCGGGGATCCCTTGAAGGGGGAAAATGTTAAACCCTTTTTAATTTTGTTTCAGTTTGCTGGTCACATGACCTTTTTTCCCTATTTAGTCTGGCTCCCCCCCCTTCTGGCTTGTGGATTCATTTTTATCTATTTAAGCAGGGGTGCTTAGGTGCCTTATCTGTCAGTTTTGCTTATCTTAGGATCCGTATAATTTGTTTTCTGTTTAATTTTCCCTGCTTCTTTTGTTAGGAGGTGCCACCTTTTTCCCAGTCCCTAGATCTTGTAGGGATTCCCCTCGCAAATAAGGTCTTCGTTCAGACTAGCTGAGGACTTAGCGGGTCTGGTCGCAGGATCAGGGTTCCCCATTAATCGTAGGGATCAAGCTCAGTTTTATGTAGGGACAGAGTTCCCATCTTTCATTAGTGCTTGTAGCAGTTCATAACCACGGAGGCCTGAGCCAACAGCGACACCGACACCTGGCCCCCATAGCGCCCCGGTGTCCCCGCCTGCTCGGTACACCGGCACCTGCCCCCCACGTGAGAGGTAAGTATGTAATGTTTTTTTTTTTTAATCGCAGCAGCAGCATATGGCCATATATATATCTATGGGCTTCTTATGGGGCATCAGCCTTTATGGAGCAGCATTTGGGGCATATTGTTTTATGGAGCATCTTATGGGGCATCTACCTTTTGGAGCAGCATATGGGGCATATTATTCTATCGAGAATCTTTTGGGGTCATTATTAACCTTTGTGCAGCATTATATGGGGTGTATTTTGTATGGAGCATCTCATGGGGCCATCATGACTTTATGGAGCATTATATGGGGCTCCTGATTCAATATGGATATTCAAAAACATTTAACCTACTGATGTTCAACTAATATTACTTTTATTGGTATCTATTTTTATTTTTTAAATTTACCGAAGCTGCTGCATTTCCCACCTAGGCTTATACTCGAGTCAATAAGTTTTCCCAGTTTTTTGTGGCAAAAATTAGGGGCCTAGGTTATAATCGGGTCAGCTTCAACTCGAGTATATACGGTATTTGACAGAAATGCTTTCTGGGTTTAATTCTGCAAGATCTCATCCTTTGGATATTGTAAAGTTAATTGACAAATTTCATTATGACTTTTTAATAATATTTTAAAATAAAAAAAATTTCAAGGTTCCCTTTACTTACAACATGGAACAGCACTGTAGGTTTATTAAAAAAAAGGATATAAAAGAGATAAGAGATAGGCATCTGTACAGATGAGTTCTAGTAGGGTAACTAACTACAGATCAGCAGTATGTGCTATCTGTAAACATGAGTTGACAGTCATACCTTGCTAAATGTGTTTTTACAAAATTAAAAAAGCCCAATAATTTGTATTTCTGTAAATTAAAGTTGTACTTAGAATCCATGGTAAATTTGGTATTATTCCAGAGAGCACAGTTTGCAGATGCTCCTCTTCCCTAGTGTGTGAGGGTGGTCCATGGCATCTCTGCCACAAAGGAGATTCAAATACAATAAATTACATAGTCTAAGATTAAATATTATATGTGAATGCTAAACCAAACAAAGCATATGGATATTTCTGCAACGTATTCTTATTTTAAACTACAACTAAACTAGAGTACATACTTGAAAGGATTTGTTTAGGTAACCATTAAACTGTAAAGCGCTGCGGAATAGTTGGCGCTATATAAATAAAGATTATATTATTATTATTATTATTATATTGGAAGAAAGAAGGGAGATGAGCTCCTACTAGAAACTTTGGGCACTACGGTGGAAAGGAGCAAAATTGCTCAGGAGTCAGGACTAGAGTTGAGCGATACTTTCCGATATCCAAAAGTATCAGAATCGGAATGGTATCGCCGATACCATTAAAATATCGGCGATACCCGATACCGATACGGAAATCCAATGTAAGTCTATGGGAACAAAATATCGTAACTAAAAAAAACCCATTCTTTCCTTGTAAACACTAAATATACACACATAGAATACATATATATATATATATATATATATATACATGTCATTGTGACATATATATATACATATATTTATAGTTTATACACTTCTACATAGTAAAATAGCCTCTGATTCAATTGCCGGGTAAAGTCGGCTTTTGTGAAAAGACAGAAGCACCCGACATGAAATGACACTTGGTTTACATAGAGTTAACCATGTCTTTTCATGTAGTTTGATATCTGATTTGCACAAACAATTACATGAGTGGCTGTGTGCAAAATTTCACACCTGTAGGGGTTAATTAAAGGTGTAAATTCGTTGTAAAAAAATGGACTTTTTTGCTACTAATTTACACCTTTAATTAACCCCTACAGGTGTGAAATTTTGCACACTTACACTCATGTAATTGTTTGTGCAAATCAGATATCAAACTACATGAAAAGACATGGTTAACTCTATGTAAACCAAGTGTCATTTCATGTCGGGTTCTGCATTTTCACAAAAGCCGGCAATTGAATTAGCGGCTATTATACTATGTAGAAGTGTATGAACTATAAATATATATATATATGTGTCACAAATTCAATGACATGTATATATATATATATATATGAGGTGTAAAATTGCTGAAAAAAAAATGTGTGGGCTCCCGCCCTATTTTCGCAACCAGACAGACAAAGCCAGTGAGTGGGGGCAGATAATAATAGCCCAGAGAGGGACCATTATTTTTGGCCCCCCCCCTGGCTACTAACATCTTCCCCCAGACACCCAGGAAAGACAAATCTATAATTAGATTCGCCCTTTCTGGCACTTTGCCCGTCTATTCCCATTGCTCTGTAGCGGTGGCGAATGGGTTAATATGGGGTTAAAGCCACCTTGCTATTGAAAGGTGACTTTAAGCCAGGTTAATAATTGAGAGCTGTCAATTAGACAACTATCAATTATTAATCCTATTGCATGAAATAAAAATAAAACACACACACTTTAATTAAAAATCATTTTAATGAAATAAAGACACATGTTTTTGACCATCTTTTATTTTACTGCAAAAACCATTTCCTGTAATAAAAATAAAATAAAAAAGCAAAATTATTCTTACCTATCCCATGCACAGTCAGGTCCCACGGTGTAATCCTTCAGAAAGGGTTAATGTTTACTGCAGGGACCGCAGCTAATGCTGCAGCCTCACAGTAAACCCCCAAATGAATGAGTTCCTCTCCTGGCTGACAGGAGAGTAAAGGCTGGGTCTCACATAACGATACACCAGCGATCCCGACAATGATATGCACTTGTCAGGATCGCTGGTGTATCGCTACATGATCGCTGCTGAGCTGCCAAACAGGCAGCTCAGGCAGCGATCTGGGACAGCGACACTGCGGGTAACATCGCTTAAGGGCCCGTCTCACATAGCGATATCGCTACCGAGATCGCTGCTGAGTCACTAGTTTTGTGACGCAGCAGCGAGCTCACCAGCGATATCGCTGTGTGTGACATTCAGCGACGATCAGCCCCCTGCCGGGTATCGCTGATCGTCGCTGAAATGTCAGGACCTTTTTTTGATCGCTGGTTTCCCGCTGACAGGCACGCATCACTGCGTGTGACAGGCGGGAGACCAGCGATCCGCTGGTAACCAAGGTACACAGCGGGTTTCCAGGCGCGGGGCTGTGCCCAGAAACCCGCTGTGTACCTTGGATACCAGCGCCCTGATGCAGGGGAGCTGGTATCCAAGGTACACAGCGGGTTTCCAGGCACCGCGCAGCGCTTGGAAACCCGCTGTGTACCTTGGATACCAGCTCCCTGCATCAGGGCGCTGGTATCCAAGGTACACTGCGGGTAACTAAGCGATGTTACCCGCAGTGTCGCTGTCCCAGATCGCTGCCTGAGCTGCCTGTTTGGCAGCTCAGCAGCGATCATGTAGCGATACACCAGCGATCCTGACAAGTGCATATCGTTGTCGGGATCGCTGGTGTATCGTTATGTGAGACCCAGCCTTTAGTTACCCGCAGTGTACGTTGGATACCAGCGCCCTGATGCAGGGAGCTGGTAACCAAGGTACATAGCGGGTTTCCAAGCGCTGCGCGGTGCCTGGAAACCCGCTGTGTACCTTGGATACCAGCTCCCTGCATCAGGGCGCTGGTATCCAAGGTACACAGAGGGTTTCTAGGCACAGCCCCGCGCCTGGAAACCCGCTGTGTACCTTGGTTACCAGCGGATCGCTGGTCTCCCGCCTGTCACACGCAGCGATGCGTGCCTGTCAGCGGGAAACCAGCGATCAAAAAAAGGTCCTGACATTTCAGCGACGATCAGCGATACCCGGCAGGGGGGCTGATCGTCGCTGAATGTCACACACAGCGATATCGCTGGTGAGCTCGCTGCTGCGTCACAAAACTAGTGACTCAGCAGCGATCTCGGTAGCGATATCGCTATGTGAGACGGGCCCTTAAGTGGAAAGCTTAATTGATTGCTTTCCACTTTCACTTCAGGTCAGCCAGGGACACAATCAGTGACGTCAGAGGGAACTGATTAACAAAAATAGGGGTTCCCTTCGAAAAAAAAATGGCGTGGGGTCCCCCCTATTTTTGTTAACCAGCCAGATGAAGCAGACCGCTGAGGCCTGGATTTTCAGGCTGTTAAGGAGCCAAGATCCATGGACCTTGCCAGCCTGATAATACCAGGCCACAGCAGTCTGCATATCTTGGCTGATTAACAAAAATAGGGGATCCCCTCAAAAAAAATTGGCGTGGGGTCCCCCCTATTTTTGTTAACCAGCCAGATGAAGCAGACCGCTGAGGCCTGGATTTTCAGGCTGTTAAGGAGCCAAGATCCATGGACCTTGCCAGCCTGATAATACCAGGCCACAGCAGTCTGCATATCTTGGCTGATTAACAAAAATAGGGGATCCCCTCGAAAAAAATTGGCGTGGGGTCCCCCCTATTTTTGTTAACCAGCCAGATGAAGCAGACCGCTGAGGCCTGGTTTTTCAGGCTGGTAAGGATCCAAGATCCATGGACCTTGCCAGCCTGATAATACCAGGCCACAGCAGTCTGCTTAGCTTGGCTGGTTAACAAAAATAGGGGATCCCCTCGAAAAAAAAACGGCGTAGGGGTCCCCCTATTTTTGTTAACCAGCCAAGTAAAATGCAGACTGCTGCGGCCTGGTATTAAAAGACTGTCAAGGCCCATGGATTTTGGCCCTCAACAGCCTGATAATACCAGGCTACAGCAGCCCCACATTTGGCGCATCAAAAGATGTGCCAATTGTGGCACTTTACCCGGCTCTTCCCACTTGTCCTGTAGCGGTGGCAAGCGGGGTAATAAGGGGTTAATGTCACCGTTGATTGCACGGTGACAATAAGCCCGGTTAATAATGGAGAGGCGTCAATAAGACACCGATCCATTATTAATCCCAAAGTTTTTAAATGTTTAAAAAAAAGACACAGCAAGAAAAAAGTATTTTAATGAAATAAAAGAGACAACACAGTTTTCATTTCTTTTATTACTCTCTCATTCCTGCGACGCCATCGATCTCCTGTAAAAAAAAAAAAAAAAAAAAAAACAACAGTATACCACCTGTCCGACGCAGTCCATAGTAACGACTGTCCCACGACGATCCAGCTCTGCTACATCGGAATGACAGGCAGAGCCTGACATCCCGGCGCAGCACAGCTGCTTACCAGCTTCCCCGGCGGTGACGTCATCGGACTGCTTTACGGCCGCGATTACCCAGCAGTCACTGCAGTTATCGCGAGAAACTGCATGTGACCGCCAGGGAGAAGAGGATGGCGGCCATTAAGCAGTCCGGGATGTGACCGCCGGAGATCTTCTGCCGGGTAAGTGGCGCTGACTCCTGACAGACCCGACCGACGGACACTGACAGTGACAGTGATAATTCCGATTCCGGTATCCGATATGATGAAAATATCGGTACTCGGAATCGGAATTCCGATACAGCCAATATCGGCCGATACCCGATATTTGCAGTATCGGAATGCTCAACACTAGTCAGGACCTGTCTGGTTATTTTTGGCCACTGTAATTTTTAGCGTTACTGAACATCTGTTCAGTAATGCTAAAACTATAGTACTTTTCTGTATAAGGTTATTTATCTCAGGAGACAGCATCCTATGTTAAAACATACTGTTATATAGCAGTATTATTTAGTCCTCAGTGTGGTTTTAGGGAAATACACAACATTTTAGGAAGGAGAAAATATAGGATCAGCACTTTTGGCCCACCAAAGGAAATTATTAAAAGTGCATATCCTCCTCATATTTATTTGTGTAATGCCCTAAAGGTGATGTATTCTAACACCAAATGAGCCTTTCAACTATCAATTTTAATGAGTTGTACATTGATTGTACCACTGGGTCCTGTTATGGTTGAGCATGTTTGGGCAATTTGTCATATTAAAACCTGGGCCCAAAGTTGATCATATATTTATATGGTTGGGCATTAAATATAATACTCTTTTCTATATTGCGTAAAATGGAGTTTCACTATAAATCTAACAGAGATTTTTGTATTACATTTTGTTTCTTCACTTTATATTCTTAGCATTCCAAAGCTTATTACTCAATTGCCATTTTTATACTAGAGCAAGAATAAGCTTGAGCAAATATACACACATGGTCAAAATTGTTGGTACCCCTCGTTTAATGACAGAAAAACGCATGATGGTCACAGAAATAACTTGAGTCTAACAAAAGTAATAATAAATCAAAAATCTATGAAAATTAACAAATGAAAGCGAGACATTGCTTTTCAACCATGCTTCCATAGAATTTTTAAAAAATAAAGCTCATGAAATAGGCCTGGACAGAAATGATGGTACCCTTAACTTAATATTTTGTTACACAATTTTTTGAGGCAATCACTGTAATCAAACGATTCCTGTAACTGTCAATGAAACTTCTGCCCCTCTCGACAGGTATTTTGTCTCACTCCTCAAGAGCAAACTGCTCAAGTTGTCTTATGTTTGAAGGTTGCCTTTTCCAGACGACATGTTTCAGCTCTTTCCAAAGATGCTCAATAGGATTTAGGTCAAGGCTCATAGAAGGCCTCTCCAGAATAGTCCAATGTTTTCCTCTTATCCATTCTTGGGTGTTTTTAGCTGTGTGTTTTGGGTCATTATCCTGTTGCAAGACCTATTACCTGAGACTGAGACTAAGCTTTATGACACTGGGCAGTACATTTCTCTCTAGAATACCTTGATAGTCTTGAGATTTCATTGTACCCTGTACACCCTATGCCTGATGCAGCAAAGCAGCCCCAGAACATAACATAGCCTCTTCCATGTTTCACAGTAGAGACAGTGTTCTTTTCTTGATATGCTTCATTTTTCCATCTGTGAACATACAGCTGTTGTGCCTTGCCAAAAAGTTCAATTTTTGTCTCATCTGTCCATAGGACATTACCCCAGAAGGCTTGACAACATGTAGTTTGGAAAATTCCAGTCTGGCTTTTTTATGATTTTTTTTTCAACAATGGTGTCCTCCTTGGTCGTCTCCCATAAAGTCCACTTTGGCTCATACAACGACGGATGGTGCAATCTGACACTTATGTTCCTTGAGCTGGAAGTTCACCTTTAATCTGTTTAGAAGTTATTCTGGGCTCTTTCGTTACCGTTCGTATTACCCGTCTCTTTGATTTGACATCAATTTCCCTCCTGCGGCCACATCCAGGGAGGTTGGCTACAGTCCGATGGAGCTTACATTCCTGAATAATATGTGCAACTGTAGTCACAGGAACATCAAGCTGCTTGGAGATGGTCTTATAACTTTTAACTTTAAAATGTTTGTCTATAATTTTCTTTCTAATCTCCTGAGACAACTCTTTCCTTTGCTTCCTCTGGTCCATGTTGAGTGTGATACACATCATGTCACCAAACAGCACAGTGAGTATCTGTAGCCCTATATACAGGTCCAATGACTGACACATGTGATGCTAATTAGTGGACACACCTTGCTTTAACATGTCCCTTTTGTCACATTATTTTCAGGGGTATCATCATTTCTGTCCAGGTGTATTTCATGAGTTTTATTTTTAAATTCTGTGGATGCATGGTTGAAAAGCAATGTCTGACTTTCATTTGTTCATTTTCATAGATTTTTTATTAATTATTACTTTGTCAGATGCAAGTTATTTCTGTCACCATTGTGGGTTTTTCTGTCAATACAGGAGGGGTACCAACAATTTCGACCACGTGTGTATTTCTACAGCGCTTCCCAAATAAAATCTTATGCAGGTACTTATCACATCACAGTCTCTTGTCTGTGGCTTTACAAAATCTGGGAAAGGTTTTTTGAAAGTTGGCACCAAACCAGGGAAAATGTATTAGAATAAAATGCAGAACATAAAATCCCTAAGGCATTCTCTGGCATAAAAAGCACTTTTCAAGCAGCTGACTTACACAAGCATTGCTATTAATCTAAATAAAGCTAAGTAAGAAATTACATTTTTATGTGATGCAAATTCATTGATATAACTTGCACATACTCTGCTCATAAAATAAGACATATTTAGAGCTTTATGGAATATCAAGTATAAACATACATTGATTAAACAGGAAACAGTCTATATTGGTCACAAAGTTTGATTTTTGTACTTAAAAACAGAAAGTGGTTATTTACTTTACTAGATGGAGGCCTGATGCTATCACATCGGGAGGGCGGTAATGTCACGATGGGGGCAGGCTTTGCAGCGTTGAGAGTCTCTCCCCCATGTGCTCACCCACCTATCCACTCTCTCTTTCCCCATGTGCTGACCTCTCCCGTCTGTGCTCTCTTCTTTGACCTGTCTACCCCATGTGCTATCCCCCTTGTCTGCTGTCTCTCTCCTTCCTGTGCTGTGTTCTCCCCTCATATGCTGTCCTGTTTGAGCTTTATCCCTCCTGTGCTCTGTCTCTCCCACCCCTGTGCGCTTTCTCTAAAAATTAAAATGAAAGCAAAGTAGGTAAAGGTAACAATTTATTAACATGGAAAAATTTGTGACAAAGGTGCTTTAATTTACATTGTATCCACATAAGGACAAAAAAACACATTTTGTTCTATAATCTATCATCTATCTATCTATCTATCTATCTATCTATCTATCTATCTATCTATCTATCTATCTATCTATCTATCTATCTATCTATCTATCCCTAGATCTATTATATATGTATTTTATATTGATCTATCATCTATCTATGTGTCTATCTTCTGTTATTTATCTATGTGTCTCAATCTAAATTTAATTTATGTATGTCATTTCTATCTCTTCCTTGTTGTTTGAGACCATCATGCCAACCTTGGTCTCCATAAGGGAAAAAGATAGGATACAGCAGAGCATCCAAATTGCTATGGAGAATGCTGATGCGTTGTGTTTTTGGAGCCAGAGGGTTGCGTGGATCAGGTTTTAAATGAATTAATATGTCTCTATTGAAGGAAGGCTCAACATCTTCATTGTGAAAGACAACTGCAACTTCACTGGGTTGGGTTGCTGTATCGCCATGGATCTTGAGTCCTATCTTGCTCTTAATGGCCATTGTGATGGTTGGCATGACAGTTCCATTTTGATGAGCTATGATCTGTTCTTGTTGTTCAATGTCGCATAGTATTTGATAGGCAGCAGCGAATGGAGTGATAGCATTCAGTTGCTCATCGATAATGATCATCAATGTAGGATGACATTTTTCATTTTCTTCTATTTTTGAGTCTGAGTTCATTGGCATTAGCGGTATACAGTATATAATGTTGAGCAAATTTTGTTTGGTCTTCATCTGTTGGATGTAGTGTGCCTGTTCGATGATAGATCTGTTCATGTATGCGAAAACAGTATGGGCCATATCCAGGTGGGGGTGAAATAGTTACTCCCATGGAGGCAAAAGCAAAAGAACTGTTGATATTGCGAATATTGTCCATGAAATTTTTGCTGAATTCACTTTCTCCGGTCATCCACTTTTTGAATTCTTCTGGATACTGGAGTATGGGTAGATGGACTTTCCACTTCTGACAGCACTGAGTAAACTTTTCAACAGAAGGCGTCTCAGCTCCAAAATTCAAAGATTGACAACATTGACATAAATGGTTCATGGACCGCAGCTGTGTTCGTGAATTGTGTTTTCATCATGGGTTACATTGTTTGCTTGCAGTTCAAGTTCATGTCTTTCTTTTTGTATGTGACTTATTTGCCGGCAGATGTTGATTTGTCGTCGCACTTCTCTCTGGCTTTGTGTTTCAGCTTGTCGCTGTAGACGGTGTGTTTCTGCATTGTGTGACAGTCTTCTTGCTGTGGCCAATGGACATTGTTCCTGAAGTAGCTTGCATTGGTGAAATGCCTTCTTAGTTAACTTCATACACTTTGAAGTTGTATTAGCAGTTGTCTTTTGCTAGACTGGTGTTTATTTTTTATTAGTCTGGGAAGTAAAGAATTGGCATCAGCTTTCTCTTTGCCATTTCTAGGCCCCCCAATTTTTTTTTCAGGCCTGGTGTGTTTTCTGTACTACTTTTGCAAATCAATTTATTGCATCAGCCATCTTGTTGCCATTTATAGGCCCCAAAAATATTTTTTCTGTACAGGTGTGTATTTTTCATTAGTCTGGGAAATGAAAAATTAGCATCAGAAGTCTTGCTGCCATTTCTTGGCCCAAAAAATAATATTTTAAGATCATTATGTGTTTTCTAATAGTCTGAGAAAAAAATAATTCTCATCAGTCATCTTGTAGCCATTTTTAGGCCAAATAAATACATTAAGCGAACAAGCCTGGTGGAAAGCTGGAAAAACACAGGGTATTTGGTTAATACATTTTTGCAAAAAATGTACATTAAGCCGCTCAACCAAATGTCAAGGTATACCCGTATTAGAGCAGTCTCTAACTAATCTATGCAATCCCTATCTGATGTATTTAAAAAACTGGTCATATGTACTGTATATACAGTGGGTATGGAAAGTATTCAGACCCCTTTAAATTTTTCACTTTTTTTGTTTCATTGCAGCCAATTGTTAAATTCAAAAAAGTTCACTTTTTTCTCCTTAATGTACACTCTGCACCCCATCTTGACTGAAAGAAAGCAGAAATGTAGAATTTTTTGCAAATTTATTAAAAAAAGAAAAACTGAAATATCACATGGTCATAAGTATTTAGACCCTTTACTCAGTATTGAGTAGAAGCTCCCTTTTGAGCTAGTACAGCCGTGAGTCTTCTTGGGAATGATGAAACAAGTTTTTCACACCTGGATTTGGGGATCCTCTGCCATTCTTCCTTACAGATCCTCCGCAGTTCCATCAGGTTGGATGGTGAACTTTGGTGGACAGCCATTTTCAGGTCTCTCTAGAGATACTCAATTGGGTTTAGGTCAGGGCTCTGGCTGGGCCAGTCAAGAATGGTCACAGAGTTGTTCTGAAGTTCACTTTTTTCTCCTTAATGTACCCTCTGCACCCCATCTTGACTGAAAGAAAGCAGAAATGTAGCATTTTTTGCAAATTTATTAAAAAAGTAAAACTGAAATATCAAATGGGCATAAGTATTCAGACCCTTTGCTCAGTATTGAGTAGAAGCTCCCTTTTGAGCTAGTACAGCCGTAAGTCTTCTTGGGAATGATGAAACAAGTTTTCACACCTGGATTTGGGGATCCTCTACCATTCTTCCTTACAGATCCTCCGCAGTTCCGTCAGGTTGGATGGTGAATGTTGGTGGACAGCCATTTTCAGGTCTCTCCAGAGATACTCAATTGGGTTTTGGTCAGGGCTCTGGCTGGGTCAGTCAAGAATGGTCACGAGTTGTTCTGAAGCCACTCCTTTGTTATTTTAGCTTTGTGCTTAGGGTCATTGTCTTGTTGGAATGTGAACCTTTGACCAAGTCTGAGGTCCAGAGCACTCTGGAAGAGGTTTTCATCCAGGATATCTCTGTACTTGGCCACATTCATGTTTCCGTCAATTGCATTCAGTCGTCCTGTCCCTGCAGCTGAAAAACACACCATCACATGATGCTGCCACCACCTTGTTTCACTGTTGGGATTGTATTGGGCAGGTGATGAGCAGTGCCTGATTTTCTCCACACATACCGCTTAGAATTATCACCAAATGTTCTATCTTCATCTCATTAGAGAAGAGAATCTTATTTCTCATAGTCTGAGAGTCCTTCATGTGTTTTATAGCAAACTCTATGTGGGATTTCTTATGTCTGGCACTGAGGAAAGGCTTCCGTCGGGCCACTCTACCATAAATGCCCGACTGGTGGAGGGCTGCAGTGATAGTTGACTTTGTGGAACTTTCTCCCATCTCCCTATTGCATCTCTGGAGATCAGCCACAGTGATCTTGGGGTTCTTCTTTACCTCTCTAACCACAGCTTTTCTCCCACGATTTCTCAGCTTGGCTGGACGGCCAGGTCTAGGAAGACTTCTGGTGGTCCCAAACTTCTTCTATTTAAGGATTATGGATACCACATCATTTGGTTTGACATGCACTTTGAGCTGTGAGGTCTTATATAGAAAGGTGTGTGCCTTTACAAATCAAGTCCTATAAGTTTAATTAAACACAGCTGTACTCCAATGAAGGAGTAGAACCATTTCAAGGGAATCACAAGGAAATGGACAGCATGTGACTTAAATATGAGTGTTTGAGCAAAGGGTCTGAATACTTATGACCATGTGATATTTCAGTTTTTCTTTTTTAATAAATTTGCAAAAATTTCTACATTTCTGTTTTTTTTTCAGTCAAGATGGGGTGCAGAGTGTACATTAATGAAAAAAAAATTGAACTTTTTTGAAATTACCAAATGGCTGCAAACAAGAGTGAAAAATTTAAAGGGGTCTGAATACTTTCCATACCCACTGTACAGTGTCGGACTGGGGTACCAAGGACCCACCAGTAACATTTACTTTGGGGGGCTCACTTTTCACCTGCATATAAATATTACACTACCCACATTCACAAATTTACCTGTATCTATATAATAATAAAATGGGTAGTTTGGATAATGAATGATGAGATGCTGTTTTTCTGTAAAGAGTGAATCAATTGAATTATGCCAAATACTGGCCACATAGGTGGGTTGGGTGTCGAGATCTGCATAGGGGCCGCCGGGGGAATCCCCAGTTACCCTATGGGCCAGTCCGAGCCTGTATATTATATATATATATATATATATATATATATACTAGATGGTGGCCTGATTCTAACGCATCGGGTATTCTAGAATATGTATGTAGTTTATTTATGCATGGCTCTGCTCCCACCTCCCATCCTTGTATGCATGGCTCCGCTCCCACCCTCCCATCCTTGTATGCATGCCTCCCCCTCCCATCCTTGTATACATGGCTCCCCTGTCTCATCCTGTATACATGGCTCCACCCCCCTCCCCTCCTTGTATGCATGGCTCCGCTCCCACCCTCCCATCCTGTATACATGGCTCCGCTCCACCCTCCCATCCTTGTATGCATGGCTCCGCTCCCACCCTACCATCCTGTATACATGGCTCCGCTCCACCCTCCCATCCATGTATGCATGGCTCCCCCCTCCCATCCTGTATACATGGCTCCACCCTCCCCTCCTTGCATACATGGCTCCACTCCCCGCTCCCATCCTTGTATGCATGGCTCCGCTCCACCCTCCCATCCTGTATATATGGCTCCGCTCCACCCTCCCATCCTTGTATACATGGCTCCTCTCCCACTCTCCCATCATTGTATACATGGCTCCGCTCCCACCCTCCCATCCTGTATACATGGCTCCGCTCCCACCCTCCCATCCTGTATACATGGCTCCACTCCACCCTCCCATCCTGTATACATGGCTCCGCTCCCACCCTCCCATCCTGTATACATGGCTCCGCTCCACCCTTACATCCTGTATACATGGCTCTGCTCCACCCTCCCATCCTGTATACATGGCTCCGCTCCACTCTCCCATCCTGTGTACATGGCTCCACTCCCACCCTCCCATCCTTGTATACATGGCTCCGCTCCACTCTCCCATCCTGTGTACATGGCTCCACTCCCACCCTCCCATCCTTGTATATGTGGCTCCGCTCCATCCTCCCATCCTTGTATACATGGCTCCGCTCCACCCTCCCATCCTTGTATACATGGCTCCTCTCCCACTCTCCCATCATTGTATACATGGCTCCGCTCCCACCCTCCCATCCTGTATACATGGCTTCGCTCCACCCTCCCATCCTGTATACATGGCTCCGCTCCACCCTCCCATCCTGTATACATGGCTCCGCTCCCACCCTCCCATCCTGTATACATGGCTCCGCTCCACCCTCCCATCCTGTATACATGGCTCTGCTCCACCCTCCCATCCTGTATACATGGCTCCGCTCCACTCTCCCATCCTGTGTACATGGCTCCACTCCCACTGTTGTGAATGGGTTTGAGATGAGTTCTGAGCAGAGGCTCCCTCTGGTGGTTACAAGCGGTACTAGTGAGGATTGGGAATCAGGTGTTACTGATTGGTCTTATTTAAGGGAATCATTTTCCCATCAGGGTTGCCGGTGATCAATTGTTCTGGTCTGAATCCTTCTTTCCAGTTTCCTTGTAGCCTGCTGTGTCGTGTCTGCATCTCCTGCTATCAGATAAGACAATTTCTTATTTTGTGTTTTTGCTATATTTTTGCATTTTGTCCTGCACTTCTGTGGGGGCCTTCTGGGTCCCCTCCGGGGGCTTTTGCCCTCTCAGTTTAGTCCAGCCACTGTGTTTTGTACTTTTGCTTTTTGCAGTTTTTTCAGTGGCTGCTGTTTTTGTTACACCAGAGAACTAATTTAGGTGGTAGAGGTCGTGTGATCTCAGGTTATTTTGAAATTAGTAGAGTTGGTGTTTTTCAGGGTTTTCTGGGATTGCAGTAAGTACCCTTCCTGTCCTTTTCTATTTAGATAGTTTGGGCCCCAGCGTTTGCTCATACTATTTTCTTTCTGTGTCAGTATTTCATCTTGTCTAACCGCCATTGCATGTTTGGGGGCTTTCTATTGTCTTTGGGGTTCTGCTCCGGGGCAGATAGCTTTCCTATTTCTATCTTTAGGTGTAGTTAGTTTCTCAGGCTGTGACGAGGCGTCTAGGACCATCGTAGGAACGCTCCACGGCTGCCTCTAGTTGTGGTGGTTAGTCAGGGTACTGCAATCTCATAGATTCCATCTGCTCTGGTGTATTTCCTTTTTTACCTGCACTCCTCAGTTACCGTAACATAACACCCACCCTCCCATCCTTGTATACATGGCTCCGCTCCACCCTCCCATCCTGTATACATGGATCCGCTCCTCCTCCCATTCTGTATACATGGCTCCGCTCCACCCTCCCATCCTGTATACATGGCTCGGCTCCACCCTCCCATCCTTGTATACATGACTCAGCCCACCCTCCCATCCTGTATACATGGCTCCGCTCCACCTTCCCATCCTGTATACATGGCTCCGCTCCCACCCTCCCATCCTGTATACATGGCTCCGCTCCCACCCTCCCATCCTGTATACATGGCTTCGCTCCACCCTCCCATCCTGTATACATGGCTCCGCTCCACACTCCCATCCTGTATACATGGCTCTGCTCCCACCCTCCCATCCTGTATACATGGCTCCGCTCCACCCTCCCATCCTGTATACATGGCTCCGCTCCACCCTCCCATCCTGTATACATGGCTCCGCTCCACTCTCCCATCCTGTGTACATGGCTCCACTCCCACCCTCCCATCCTTGTATACATGGCTCCGCTCCACCCTCCCATCCTGTATACATGGATCCGCTCCTCCCTCCCATCCTGTATACATGGCTCCGCTCCACCCTCCCATCCTGTATACATGGCTCTGCTCCCACCCTCCCATCCTTGTATGCATGGCTCCGCTCCCAACCTCCCATCCTGTATACATGGCTCCGCTCCACCCTCCCATCCTGTATACATGGCTCCGCTCCACCCTCCCATCCTTGCATACATGGCTCCGCTCCACCCTGCCATCCTGTATACATGGCTCCGCTCCACCCTCCCATCCTGTATACATGGCTCGGCTCCACCCTCCCATCCTTGTATACATGACTCAGCTCCACCCTCCCATCCTGTATATATGGCTCCGCTCCACCTTCCCATCCTGTATACATGGCTCCGCTCACACCTTACCATCCTGGTATACATGGCTCCGCTCCACCCTCCCATCCTGTGTACATGGCTCCGCTCCCACTCTCCCATCCTTGTATGCATGGCTCCACTCCCAACCTCCCATCCTGTATACATGGCTCCGCTCCACCCTCCCATCCTGTATACATGGCTCCGCTCCCACCCTCCCATCCTGTATACATGGCTCCGCTCCACTCTCCCATCCTGTATACATGGCTCCGCTCCACCCTCCCATCCTGTATACATGGTTCCGCTCCCACCCTCCCATCCTGTATACATGGCTCCGCTCCACTCTCCCATCCTGTATACATGGCTCCACTCCCACCATCCCATCCTTGCATACATGGCTCCGCTCCACCCTCCCATCCTGTGTATATGGCTCCGCTCCACCCTCCCATCCTGTATACATGGCTCGGCTCCACCCTCCCATCCTTGTATACATGACTCAGCTCTACCCTCCCATCCTGTATACATGGCTCGGCTCCACCCTCCCATCCTTGTATACATGACTCAGCTCCACTGTTAGAACCCTCTTGTTAGATTTTGTTTCAGTTTGCTGGTCACATGACCTTTTTACCCTATTTAGTCTGGCTCCGCCCTTCTGGCTTTGCTGGACTTCATTGTATTATCTACTCTTAAGCTAGCCGGGTGCTTAGGTGCCTTACTCTGTCTGTTTTGCTTGATCTTAGGATCTCTTAGTATTTGTTTTCTGTTTTATTTTCCCTGCTACACTTTCTGTTAGGAGGTGTCCACCTTTTCACCCAGTCCCTAGATCTTGTAGGGATTCCTCCCCGCAACTATAGGTCTTCGTTCAGACTAGCTGAGGACTTTAGCGGGTCTGGTCGCAGGATCAGGTTCCCGTTACATCGTAGGGATCCAGCTCAGTCCTATTGTAGGGACAGAATTCCCACCTTTCCTTAGTGCTTGTAGCAGATCATAACACCACTCTCCCATCCTGTATACATGGCTCTGCTCCACCTTCCCATCCTGTATACATGGCTCCGCTCCCATCCTACCATCCTTGTATACATGGCTCCGCTCCACCCGCCCATCCTGTATACATGTCTCCGCTCCACCCTCCCATCCTTGTATGCATGGCTCCGCTCACACCCTCCCATCCTGTATACATGGCTCCGCTCCCACCCTCCCATTCTGTATACATGGATCCACTCCCACCCTCCCATCCTTGTATACATGGCTCCCACCCTTCCATCCTGTATACATGGCTCCGCTCCCATCATCCCATCCTGTACACATGGCTCCGCTCCCACCCTCCCATTCTGTATACATGGCTCCTCTCCCACCCTCCCATCCTTGTATACATGGCTCCCACCCTTCCATCCTGTATACATGACTCCACTCCCACCCTCCCATCCTGTATACATGGCTCCACTCCCACCCTCCCATCCTTGCATACATGGCTCCCACCCTCACATCCTGTATACATGGCTAGACTCCCACCCTTCCATCCTTGTATACATGGCTCCCACCCTCCCATCCTATATATATGGCTCCACTCCCACCCTCCCATCCTTGTATACATGGCTCCCGCCCTCCTATCCTGTATACACGGTTCCGCTGGGCTCCCCATCCTCCCGATCATACTCACCCTCACACTGTCGCTGCATGTCCCTGCATCTCTATGCCGGCGAGTCAGCCTCTTCCATTGTGGTGCGGTCACGTGGTACCACTCATTAAGGTGATGAATATGGACACCACGCCTATGAGAGTGGAGTCGCATCCATATTCATGACCTTAATGAGCGGTACTACGTGACTGCATCGCACAGGATAGAAGCAGACGCGCCAGGACAGGGTGCAGTGACAGAAGGTGAGTATGTATGTGAAGATGACCCGCGGCTAGCGTCAGGAGATCAGTGGCTAGCGCCTATGATCTCCCGACGATAGAGGTGGTGTGTGTGGTTGAAATCCTGCGCCAATTCACGGTCGGACTGTGCCTGTCGCTGATTGGTCACGTCCGGCCGAGCGCGACCAATCAGCGCCGCAGGATTTCAGTTACAGACAGACAATCTAGTTAGACAATTATATAGTAGATACAGTACAGACCAAAAGTTTGGACACACCTTCTCATTCAATAATTTTTCTGTATTTTCATGACTAAGGCATCAAAACTATGAATTAACACATGTGGAATTATACATTACACTTTACAAAAAAGTGTGAAACAATCCTACCTATCGCTTAGGCTAGTTTCACACTAACATATGGCTGCGCTGCGGAGGGCTGCAGACTTCCTCTGTGAAGCTCCGCCCACCGCAACACCTCCTCCGATCAGCCCCGCCTATGTCTGCAAGTGGCCTGCATGTGGCCTGAGTACCTATATTTAACATTAGGTGCGCAGGCCGTGCAGATGTATGCCGATGCCGCCGCATGCGTCGTTAAGACGGTGCGGTGACCTGTGCCGAATACAACATGTTGCATTTTTTTGCGGTCGCCGCACCATCAAAACGATGCATGTGGTGGCATCTGCACACATCTGCACAGCCAGTGTACCTAATGTTAAATATAGGTACTCAGACCGCATGCAGGCTGCTTGCAGACATAGGCGGGGCTGACCAAAGGAGGTATGGTGGTGGGCGGAGATTCACGGAGGAAGTCCGCAGCTCTCTGCAGCGCAGCCATACGCTAGTGTGAAACTAGCCCTACCCATCGCTTTACCCATCATCACTTGTTTTTTGATAGTCAACGGTGTGATGAATGATGACTTTATGTTAAAGCAAAAACAAACAATTATACAATCTTCTGAGAGTGCGGCTGATTAGCTTATACTTCACGATTTTGAATTCTCCAGTCCGGCCAGCACCTCCAAATCTGCTGAGTGCGCAACTTCTCTATAGGTTTGAGCTAAAGATTTTCACCTTGTTGTTTTCTTGCTATACTTTGCACCTCTCATCTGTTTCACTTCAATAACTAGGCTGTATATTTGTTAAGAGTATAGTTGAGCGAAACAGGTCAGTCAGATTCATAAGTCGACGACTTTCGCTAAAGTCGAGTTTCGCCGAGCGAAACCCGACCATAGCGTGAAGTCGGCCATGCGGTCGTCGACCCGAGCGCCAAAGTCAGTTTTCCCAGAATTCTTGCAGGCGCCTTTTTTCAGCCAATGAGCAAGGACGTACACTGTGGGCAACGAGATGACATGGGCAGGTGCCACCACCATCTTAGAGAAGGGCATTGCAGTGATTGGCTTGCTTTGGGGGGCGTCATAGTGTCTATAAAAGCCTTGAACGCCGACCGTCATTTTACTTCTGCCGATCTGAATAGTAGTGAGATGTTGCTGACAAAGTTTATCAGTAGGGAGAGAGTTAGGGCTGGAAAAAGAAGTTCTTATGTGTTTGTGCTGATAGCAATTGTGCTGTACAGTTAGTGTGCAGTGACAGGGGAGGATTTTCTTGTGTGCAGCAGCCAGGGCCGGATTAAGAACATGATGGGCCTGGAGCTGAAGGGGCGGGCAAGGGGCGGGGCAAGGGTGGGGCCAAACACGGCAATTCAGAAAGGCCAAAAATGTAACGTAAAAGATATAAACAAAGTAAATATATGATACATGCCACTTTGGCGACCATTTTGGTCGCCATCTGCAGCACTGTAAAGAGGCCTGCTGTTTTCGGGGCCCCATTAGGGGCCTGCTGTTTCCTTGGACCCTAGGCCCCTGATGGGGCCTGCTGTTTCCTGGGGCCTGCAGTTTCCTGGGGCCCTAGGCCCCTGATGGGGCTTGCAGTTTCCTGGGCCCAAGGCCCCTAATGGGGCCTGCAGTTTTCTTTGGAGCTAGGCCCCTAATGGGGCATGATGCTTCCTTTGGACCTAGGCCCCTAATGGGGCCTGCTGCTTCCTTTGGACCTAGGCCCCTAATGGGGCCTGCTGTTTCCTAGGGCCCCATTAGGGGCCTGCTGCTTCCTGGGGCCTCTAATGTGGCCCTCTGTGTCCTGGACCCCCCCCAAGCACACATGCGATTTGCACACTTAGTTATATACCCACGAGCTGCTCTCCCTAATGCTCTCAATGTTCAGTGAAAAACTGAGAGAAGCAGGAAGAGAAGCTCGATGTCACAGGACCATAAGTATAAAAATCGCATATGAGTGAAGTGTCCATGTGATGACTGCTGGAACCTGCAGAGCTGAATCCTGACATTGCAGCTTCTGAATTCTCACAACGAATGCACTGCACACTTTTAGGATTCTTCATTACCTGTGGCAAGAGTACACGGTCATGTCAGCATAAGCATGTGATTTATATACTTCTGGCCACATTCTGACTAGACGTGCCCGGCCTCGCTCCGTTCATTTTCATTGAGTGAGGCCACACGTCTAGTCAGCATGTGACCGCATGTATGTAAATCACCGGCACGAGAGAATCCTAACAGTGTGCAGTGATCACTGTGAGAATTCTGAAATTGACTCATTCTCATGTTTTTATTTATGTTAGGAGCATTAAAGGGGTTGTCCAGGTTTGTGCTGAGTCTTCAGTCATTCTATGTGACACAGACCTGGAGAACCCCTTTAATGCTCCTAACAAATAAAGACATGAGAATTAGTCAATTTCACAAATAATATTTACATCCAGGTACCTTATAGATGACGCTGTCTCTGGAGTCGTTCTCCTTTTCTTCATCTTGTCAAGATCCCATGATGAGTTTTCTCATCCACAGCCGTCTCTGCAGACCTCCATCTTCTCCGCTCTTCTGCACCAACTCTCCACACGATGCCCTTAAAGACAGAAGAGTCATTATAATGCCCCTAAATAAAAATATCTGCAATATACTGTCGCCTCACACTATTCCCCTCCCTCCTCATACTGTCTCCTCTCACATCTCCCCTGTTCACCATACTGTCTCCTTATATATTTACCCCCTCACTCTCTATACTGTCTGCTCACACATACCCCTGACTCCCCATACTGTGTCTGCACACATCCCATCACCCTCACTCCCCATACTGTGTCCACATGCATTCACCCGTTCGCTCCCCATACTGTCTGCACCCATCCCCCATACTGTTTCCTCATACATACTCTTCAGTACCCTCAAATCCCCCCACACATATTAAATGCCCCCATCGCCACTCCAAATCCCCCCACACATAAAATAACCCCCCATACCCACTCCAAATCCCCCCACATATACAATAACCCTCCATCGCCACTCCAAATCCCCCCACACATAAAATAACCCCCCATCCCCACTCCAAATCCCCCCCACACACATTAAATCCCCCCACCCCCACTCCAAACCCCCCCACACTTAAAAGAACCCCCATCCCCACTCCAAATCCCCCCCACACATAATGTATCCCCCCATCCCCACTCCAAATCCCCCCACACATAAAAGAACCCCCATCCTCACTCGAAACCCCCCCCATACACACACACTCACACAGTATGTCCCCCATTTATCTTCTGTGGTATCTTCAGCTCCATAATGGAGCACACTCACCACAAATGTTCACCCTTCTGGGCGCCGACGAAGAGTGACGTCAGCAGCGTGATCACATGACCTGATCACGCTGCAGACGTCGCTCTGACCCGGCGGTCAGAGCTTCAATTGTACTGGCGTCTGTATAGACGCCAGTGCAATTGATTCCTGGGAGCCGGCACGCAGCAGCTTGTCTGCGCCGGCTGTCAGCTTGACAGCCGGCACAGGGAGCCGCCGACTCTCAGGCTGGGGGCGGCAGAACGCAGCCGCAGGGGAGACAGCTGCAGCAGGGACGGGCCCCCTTCTAGCCCGGGCCCTGTGGCAGCTGCTTCCCCTGCTTCCACGATAGTTCCGCCCCTGGATGACAGGCTGATGGGCCTATCTCTAACAAGGGGCCTGGAGCTGCAGCTCCATCAGCCCCTACGTTAATCCGGCCCTGGCAGCAGCGCTGGTTATTAGGCTGCCTGCCAGTGACAGGGGAGGATTTTCTTGTGTGCAGCAGTGCTGGTTAATAGGCTGCCTGCTAGCTGTATTGTAGTGTGTACACTGCTGTGCAGACTGCTTTTTGCACAGCACTAATACTTTTATTATTTTTTTCTGCACAGTTACCGAGCGTTCATTTTTTCCCACACCGTATAGAGCTGTACGCTCCCCACACACTACTGTGTGTACCGGCTGGTATCACGGACAAAAACATGCTGACTATCTGTGTGTGACTCTGGAAATATATAAGGAGATTGAAATTTTCAAGTATCCTATTTCTGCTTTTTATATGCTGTTCCAATCCATACTGAGCCTGTGAGAGTCTGTGTGTTACTCCGGAAATATATACGGAGATTTAAAATTCCCCCAACACTGTAAACAGCTGTACGCTTCTGATGCAGTACCCTTTTTCTGCTTTTTATATTCTGGTCTAACCCATACTGAGCCTGTGAGAGTCTGTGTGTTACTCCGGAAATATATGCAGAGATTTAAAATTACCCCAACACTGTAAACAGCTGTATGCTTCTGATACAGTACCCTTTTTCTGCTTTTCATATTCTGGTCTAATCCATATGAGCCTGTGAGTGTCTGTGTGTTACTCCAGAAATATATACGGAGATTTAAAATTACCCCAACACTGTGAACAGATGTACGCTTCTGATACAGTACCCTTTTTATGCTTTTTATATTCTGGTCTAATCCATACTGAGCCTGTGAGAGTCTGTGTGTTACTCCAGAAACATATACAGATATTTAAAATTTCCCCAACACTGTATACAGCTTTATTCTTCGGATACAGTACGGTTTTTCTGCTTTTTATATTCTGGTCTAATCCATACTGAGTGAGCGTCTGTGCGTTACTCCGGAAATATATACGGAGATTTAAAATTACCCCAACACTGTATACAGCTATACGCTTCTGATACAGTATCGTTTTTCTGCATTTAATTTTCTGGTCTAATCCATACTGAGCCTGTGAGCGTCTGTGTGTTGCTCAGAAAATACATACGGAGATTTATTATTAACCCAACACTGTATACAGGTGTACGCTTCTCATACAGTACCCTTTTTCTGCTTTTTATATTCTGGTCTAATCCATACTGAGCCTGTGAGCGTCTGTGTGTTACTCCGGAAACAGATACAGAGATTTAAAATTACCCCAACACTGTATACAGCTGTACGCTTCTCATAGAGTACCCTTTTTCTGCTTTTTATATTCTGGTCTAATCCATACTGAGCCTGTGAGCGTCTGTGTGTTACTCCGGAAATATATACAGAGATTTAAAATTACCCCAACCCTATATACAACTGGTATCTTCTGATACAGTACCCTTTTTCTGCTTTTTATATTCTGGTCTAATCCATACTGAGCCTGTGAGCGTCTGTGTGTTACTCCGGAAATATATAAGGAGATTTAAAATTACCCCAACACTGTATACAGCTGCACGCTTCTGATACATTACCCTTTTTCTGCTTTTTATATTCTGGTCTAATCCATACTGAGTGAGCGTCTGTGCGTTACTCCGGAAATACATACGGAGATTTAAAATTACCCCAACACTGTATACAGCTGTATGCTTCTGATACAGTACCCTTGTTCTGCTTTTTATATTCTGGTCTAATCCATACTGAGTCTGAGAGCGTCTGTGTATGACTCCGGAAATATATAAGGAGATTTAAAATTTTCCCTTATACTATATACACCTGGTATCTTCTGATACAGTACCTTTTTATGCTTTTTATAATCTGGTCTAATCCATACTGAGCCTGTGAGCGTCTGTGTGTTACTCCGGAAATATATACGGCGATGTAAAGTTACCCCAACACTGTATACAGCTGTATGCTTCTGATACAGTACCCTTTTTCTGCTTTTTATAATCTGTTCTAATCCATATTGAGCCTGAGAGCCTCTGTGTGTGCCTCCGGAAATATATGCAGAGATTTAAAATTACCCCAACACTGTATACAGCTATACGCTTCTGATACAGTATAGTTTTTCTGCATTTAATTTTCTGGTCTAATCCATACTGAGCCTGTGAGCGTCTGTGTGTTACTCTCGAAATATATACGGAGATTTAAAATTACCCCAACACTGTATAAAGCTGTTCGCTTCTGATACACTACCATTTTTCTGCTTTTTATATTCTGGTCTAATCCCTACTGAGCCTGTGAGCGTCTGTGTGTTACTCCGGAAATATATACATAGATTTAAAATTAACCCAACACTATATACACCTGTTATCTTCTGATACAGTACCCATTTTATGCTTTTTCTATTCTGGTCTAATCCATACTGAGCCTGTGAGCGTTGGTGTGATACTCTCGAAATATACACAGAGATATAACATTACCCCAACACTGTATACAGCTGTACGCTTCTGATACAGTACCCTTTTTCTGCTTTTTATATTCTGGTCTAATCCATACTGACCCTGTGAGCATCTGTGTGTTACTCCGGAAACAGATACGGAGATTTAAAATTACCCCAACACTGTATACAGCTGTACGCTTCTCATAGAGTACTCTTTTTCTGCTTTTTATATTCTGGTCTAATCCATACTGAGCCTGTGAGCGTCTGTGTGTTACTCCGGAAATATATACAGAGATTTAAAATTACCCCAACCCTATATACAACTGGTATCTTCTGATACAGTACCCTTTTTCTGCTTTTTATATTCTGGTCTAATCCATACTGAGCCTGTGAGCGTCTGTGTGTTACTCCGGAAATATATAAGGAGATTTAAAATTACCCCAACACTGTATACAGCTGCATGTTTCTGATACATTACCCTTTTTCTGCTTTTTATATTCTGGTCTAATCCATATTGAGCCTGAGAGTGTCTGTGTGTGACTCAGGAAATATATATGGAGATTTACAATTTTCTATTGTATTATATACACCTGGTATCTTCTGATACAGTACCCTTTTTCTGCTTTTTATATTCTGGTCTAATCCATACTTACTCCGGAAATGTATACACAGATTTAAAATTACCCCAACAGTATATACACCTGGTATCTTCTGATACAGTACCCTTTTTATGCTTTTTATATGCTGGTCTAATCCATACTGAGCCTGTGAGCATCTGTGTGTTACTCTCGAAATATATATACGAAGAATTAAATTTACCCCAACAGTGTATACAGCTGTATGCTTCTGATACAGTACCCTTTTTTATGCCTTTTATATTCTGGTCTTATCCATACTGAGCCTGTGAGCATCTGTGTGTTACTACGGAAATATATACGGATATTTAAAATTACCCCAACACTGCATACTTCTCACACAGTACCCTTTTTCTGCTTTTTATATTCTGGTCTTATCCATATTGAGCCTGTGAGTGTTAGGTATCAAGTTCCCGCTGCTGCACAAGGGGAGTCTCGAACCAGTCCTGCTGCGGTCCCCCATTCGTCTCCGGCCGCAGTGGAGCCTGCTCAGCAGAGACGTCGGTCCCAGCGTCTTGCTCTTTCCAATACTGTGCAGAGACTTGCTGCTGCCCTTCCTGGATCTTCTATTATAGCCAGTGCTGGAGCAAACGTCTTTGGGACGAAGTCCTACGTTTCCCTTCTGAGCATGCCCAGGGTAAGATCTCTCATTGGAGATCAGGGGTCACATGTTCAGGTACTGCAGCAGCTCCTATTGGTCCGCCAGGAAGGTCCTGAAACTACATGTGTTTTGGATCAGTTTCTCATTGGTCCTTGCTTCTGGCAGGTCCTGTAGCTGTTACTATAAAAGGGTGGCATGGCTGGGCCGCCATGTGCTAATATCAATTGCATTATGTGCTTTGCGCCAGTGTGATCTCAGCCTTTTGGCTGCGATCGTGTGTCGCGGTCAGAGGGTGCGAGTTTTCCTGGAGTGATCCAGGGGCTTTGCTGGCAGTGTGCTGCTGAATTTCTACTGCGGTGTCCGTATCGGCAGTCTGGACTGAGGATGTTCATTAGGAATACAATCCGTGTGGTGGTGGAAGGTGGTGAGAAAAACAACCTGGTGTACGTCGTTCGTGACCTGTTGGAGGGAAAGGCTGGAGCCCATCGTCAAGATATCTACAGCGTCAATGAATTCCGGAGTCAAGGTACATATGATGTAACCTTTGTGAATGAGGGATGCTGTTTGACCGTCTTTGAATGGCTCAGAAGTAATGAAGGTGATCCATGCCTGGAGGGAGTGCGGGTGGAGCCCCTGTTTGGGCTCATGGAAAAAGTGGTGACTGTGACTGTGTACAACCCCTCTACAGAAGTAGCACTACTGTAGCAGTTCCTGGAGCGGTACTGTGAATACGTGAATGGAGGGGAGAAGCAGAAAAATGTCTTGGGCATTTTCAACTGCAAGTATGTGTTTCGGGTGAAATTGAAGAAGGACCCAGGTTGTTTGGGAGGTTTTACCCACCCACCAGCGAACTTTTCAGTGGCGGGTCATAGGGGCTTCCTGTCATACCCAGGGCAGCCACTATACTGCAGGAGGTGCTTTCAGTTCGGGCACCTGCTAAACATGTGTAGCAAGGAGTTGGTTTGCCGTAATTGCAAGCAAGAGGGTCATGTGGCGGCTAGGTGTCCGATGCCTCGTGAATGTGACAGGTGTGGCAGTTCAGAGCACCTGTATAGAGACTGCCCGTTTGGTGTGCCGAGGAGGTCAACTAGAGAGGAGGAGGAAAGAAAGAGACGTGAGGAGGAGCGGAGGCGGGAGGAAGAAAGGAAGAGAGAGGAGGAGGTTGAGGCGGGAGGAGGAGAAGAAGCGGAGGGAAAGCGAAGTCGCCGCGCTGCAAAGCGTTGTGAGGGCGCCACCCACTCCTGCTGAGAGACGGAGGGAGAAGCGGCAGGAGGACAAGGAGGCTGAGAGAAGGAGGGAGAAGCAACAGGAGGAAAAGGAGGACAAGGAATTTTGGAAGGCCATAAGGCGAGAGGAGCGTTCATGGCCTAAAAAAGAAGTAAAAAAAGAAGTCCCAGTCGCTGAATCATGGTCAGAATGCCTGATGGATTTCGATATATCTGTGGCAGAGGAGGAGGCTGAGGTTTTGGTTCATGAGTCTGATCCGAGAAATATTGGTGCCTTTTACTCGGAAGAGGACTCAGGAGGGTTAAAGTGTCACAGGGAGGGTGGTGGGGAAAACAGAGACATTGAGGTGGTGGAAGAAGGAATGGCCCAGAGGAAGGCTGGACAGAAAAAGGCACGGGTGGAGGAGTATATGGAGGCCAGCGGCTCAGAAAGCTGCTCGGCACAAATGGTGGAGGAGGACACTGGCGGTACTGGTTAAATACGCTTTACTTTTCCAGTAGCCAGGAAGGGGTTTTTTGTGTACATAGAATTGCTCTTTAACCCCTTAGTGACAGAGCCATTTTGCAGCTTAATGACCGGGCCAATTTTTACAATTCTGACCACTGTCACTTTATGAGGTTATAACTCTGGAACGCTTTAACGAATCCAGCTGATTCAGAGATTGTTTTTTCGTGACACATTGTACTTCACGTTAGTGGTAAAAAAGTTTTTATATGACTTGCACTTATTTAGGAAAAAAACGGAAATATGGCGAAAATTGTGAAAATTTAGCAATTTTCAAATTTTCAATTTTTATGCCCTGAAATCAGAGAAATATGTCACACAAATTTCTTAATAAATAACATTTCCCACATGTCTACTTTACATCAGCACAATTTTGGGAACAAAATTTTTTTTTTTGTTACGAAGTTATAAGGGTTAAAAGTTGACCAGCAATTTCTCATTTTTACAACACCATTTTTTTTTAGGGACCACCTCACATTTGAAGTCACTTTGAGGGGTCTATATGATAGAAAATACACAAAATAGACACCATTCTAAAAACTGCACCCCTCAAGGTGCTCAAAACCACATTCAAGAAGTTTATTAACCCTTTACGTGCTTCACAGGAACTGAAGCAATGTGGAAGGAATAAATTAACATTTAACTTTTTTTGCAAAAGCTTTACTTCGGAACCAATTTTTTTTATTTTCACAAGTGTTAAAAGAAAAAATGAACCACAAAATTTGTTGTGCAATTTCTCCTGAATACGCCGATGCCCCATATGTGGGGGTAAACCACTTTTTGGGCGCACGGCAGAGGTCGCAAGGGAAGGAGCGCCATTTGACTTTTTCAATGCAGAATTGGCTGGACGCCATGTCGCATTTAGAGAGCCCCTGATGTGCCTAAACAGTGGAAACCCCAACAAGTGACCCCATTTTGGAAACTAGACCCCTTAAGGAACTTATCTAGATGTGTGGTGAGCACTTTGAACCTCCAAGTGCTTCACAGAAGTTTGTAACGTAGAGCCGTGAAAATAAAAAATCATATTTTTTCCACAAAAACGATCTTTTCACCCCAATTTTTATTTTCCCAAGGGTAACAAGACCCCAAAAGTTTTTGTGCAATTTATCCTGAGCATGCTGATACCCCATATGTGGGGGTAAACCACTTTTTGAGTGCATGGCAGAGCTTGGAAGGGAAGGAGCACCGTTTGACTTTTTTCAACGCAGAATTGGCTGGACGCCATGTCGCGTTTGTAGAGGCCCTGATGTGTCTAAACAGTGGAAACCCCCACAAGTGACCCCATTTTGGAAACTAGACCCCCTAAGGAACTTATCTAGATGTGTGCTGCGCACTTTGAACCCCCAAGTGCTTCACAGAAGTTTATAACGCCCGGGCGTGAAAATAAAAAATCATATTTTTTCCACAAACCTGATCGTTTAGTCCCCAATTTTTTATTTTACCAAGGGTAACAGGAGAAATTAGACCACAAAAGTTGTTGTCCAATTTGTCCTGAGTACGCTGATACCCTATATGTGGGGGGGACCACTGTTTGGGCGCACGGCAGGGCTCGGAATGGAGGGAGCGCCATTTGACTTTTTGAACGCCACGGCGTTTTTGGAGACCCCCTGATGTGCCTAAATAGTGGAAACCCCTCAATTCTAGCTCCAACCCTAACCCCAACACACCCCTAACCCTAATCCCAACCCTAACCCTAATACCAACCCTAATTCCAACCCTAATTCTAACTCTAGCCCTAATTGTAACCCTAACCCTAATTGTAACCCTAACCCTAATTGTAACTCTAACCCTAATTCCAACCCTAACCCTAATTATAACCCTAATCCTAAAGCTAGGTTCATATTGCGTTTTACCAGCCCGTTCAACACATAGCGTTGACGGGCTGGTAACGGTATAGCATAACGCGATCGCGTTATGCTATACCCGCTAGCGCAGAGGAATCAGCAGATGATTCGTCTGCGCTAGCGGTGACGGAGCCCAGACGCTGCTGCCCGCATCTGAGGCTCCGTCACTGAATGACGGCACGTCGCAAACGCATGCCGCTTTACAGCATGCGTCGCGATGCGCCCTCAAATGGCGGTGAATGGCAGCGTTAACGGACTGCGTTACACCGCGTTATACTGCGGTGTAACGCAGTCCGTCTATCGGACTGCCATAATGCAGTATGAACCCAGCCTAACCCTAACCCTAATGCTAACCCTAATTATAACCCTAACCCTAATTATAACCCTAACCCTAATTATAACCCTAAACCAAACCCTAATGGAAAAATGAAAATAAATAAAATTTCTTTATTTTATTATATGTACCTAACCAAGGGGGTGATATAGGGGGGGTTTATGTACTGTTTTTTTATTTTGATCACTGTGATAGTGGAACTGGAGGCCGATCACGTTGCTTAATTGTGATTATAAGATCTATACGAAGCTTCTGGCAAATAGGATGCGTGATGTGGTAGGGAGTGTGGTGGGTGAGGAGCAGTGTTGTGTGGTGCCTGGAAGGCGGTTACATGAGGGTGTATGTATGCTGAGAGATTGTTTGTGGGACTGTATGAACCGTAAGAAGGGGGTGTATGTGTTGAGTTTGGATTTTGAGAAGGCGTATGATAGGTTGGCGCATGGTTTTCTGTTTAGAGTGTTGGTGAAGATGGGTTTTCCGGCTGAGTTTGTTGAGAGAGTGACAAGTTTGTATAAAAATATTTATAGTTGTGTTTTGTTGAATGGGAATGTAGGGAGGAGAGTGAATGTGTTTTCGGTGTACGGCAGGGGTGCCCATTGTCCCTGTCGTGTTCATTTGCGCGATTGAGCGTTGTTGTGTATGTTGAGGAAAGATAAGGTGATTCGGGGTGTGCAAGTGCCGGGGGTGGAGGGGGAGTGGAAGGTAAATGGCTACATGGATGATGTGTGTGTATTGTGTGATTCAGAGTGTTCGGTGCGTCGTGTGAAGTTGTTGGTATCCGTTTTTTGTGGAGCGTCTGCGTTTAAAGTGAATTGGGAGAAGACTGAATGTAAGATTTTTGGTGGGAGGACTCTGAGCAATGATATTGGGGTGAATGTGGTGAGTGGACCGATAAAGGTGCTGGGTGTGAAATTTTCAGAGAAGTTGGATGGAGAGGAAAGTTGGGTGGATGTGAGAGAGAGAGTGGAGCGCAAGTTAAATTTTTGGAAGATGAGAGATCTGACGTTTTTTGGTAAAATTGTAGTTATTAAGAGTGTGGTGTTACCAATTTTTTTGCATGTTGCGGTGGTTTTTCCACCAGGTTATATGTGTGATAGAAGATTAAATAGGGTTTTGTTTGTATTTTTTTGGCGTTGAAGTATGGAGCGTGAAAGGAGAGAGGATGTGATGAAGAGAATGGATAAGGGGGGGCTGGGATTCCCCAATTTGAATGTATTTTTTGGCGTGAATATTATGGTGTTTGTATTGGGTGTGATTAGGATGGATGGGAAGTGTGCATGTATGTGCAGGTATTTGTTTGGAAGTTTTCTGTTCCGTTTGAAGTGGCGAGAAAGGGATCTAAGGTGCCCAGTGGCTTTTGAGGTGCCTGTGTGGTATGTGTGGGTTTACAAATTTTTGGTAAAGTATGAACTGTGTGATGTGGATGTGAGGTTGTTAGAGAAGAAGAAAGCGGTATATAGGATGATTGAGTGTAGAGAGATGGAATGTGGCATCTATCTTGTGAGAGAAAGTGATGTGCAGAAGGTATGGAAGAAGGTACGTATGGATGGTATGACAAATAGACAGAGCGAGATTGTGTGGCAGTCATTGCATGAGGTGTTACCGGTGAGAGAGTTCCAGAGAAACCGGGGTTTAGTGAGGAGTGAGATGTGTCCGAAGAGGGGATGTGGTGGGAGAGAGAGTGTGGTGCATTTGTTTTGGAATTGTCAGTATGCTAGAAATGTGATTTCAGGTTTGGGCCCGTTGTGTAAGGAGTTGTGTGATGTGAATTTTTTAACATTTGAGTTATTCATGTTTGGGTTGGGTATGTGTGGAGAAAAGGAGAGAGTGTTGTGGTTGATGCTTGCATGTATAAAAGAGGTGTGGGATGTGAGGAATGTGTATGTGTTTAAGAGGAAGGAGATTGAGGTTAAAAATTGTTTAAAAATTGTTTTGGGAAAATTGTATTTTTGCTTTGTGTGTGATAAGAGAAAGAGGGGGGAGGAGGACGCAAAGGGAATTTGGAAAGTTAAAAAGTGGAAACACCTTGTTAATGTGTCTTAGTTTTGTGTTTTTTTGTGCTTGTAAATAAAGTTGGTTTTCCGATGATGATGGGAACAGCTGCTGCATTATGTAAGTGTACACGCTGTTTGGGAGTCGAGTTCCTTATAGTTTTGGTTATCTGACTGTGGAACTTCCCATCTGAGGGAGAAATAAAAAAAAAAAAAAAAGTGATCATGCACGCATGTGGTTAGGGCTCGGCTGAAATAAGCCCCTAGAATACCGGCACCTCCGGTGAGGAGATTTGAGTGCAAGTGGTTAGGGCTTGGCTGAAATAAGCCCCTAGAATACCGGTGAAGAGATTGCTTGATTGCGTTGCTGTCTGCATGATCACGGACTGCTATCCGCACAGCAGTTATCTGTGTATCCCTGTGGTGTTAACAGGACACAGTCTTTTTCTCAGCGGCTCTGTGACGCAACAGGGTTCGCTTTATAACGCTGGTTCAGCGCCCTAGCGTTTTACTTTGCGGCTCACTGAAGCTAAGTGAGTTTGCACTTATCGCGATATAGCACTGTGGCATTCCCGTTAGCGCCTCTGGGGATTAACATAACATAACATAATACTAGCACCAGGGTCTGGCTAGTAAAATGGCGGATGACCAGTGTCTACAGCAGTACATCCAGCAGCTGGAGGGTAGGTTGGCGGTCCTTGAGCGCACAACCTCGGCTGTGGATGTTACCGCAGTCGCTGTTCAGGCTGCTAGCGTAGCTGCAGCCAGTTTGTCCACCGCTACCTCTGCTCCGACATTATCCCACCTCCACTTCCAGACAAGTTTACGGGTGACAGTAAACATTGTCGGGGATTCGTGAGTCAGTGCTCTATACAGCTTGAGCCTCTGGCAACACGTTTCCCCACGCAATGGGCACAAGTGGCTTTTATTGTGTCTCTTCTGTCGGGCAGAGCATTGGAGTGGGCAACGTGACGATCGTGTGGTGCGGAGTGCTCCTTGGTTTTTGGTGGCTCTGAAAAAGGTATTTTTAGGACCTCAGGTCACGCACGATACAGAACTCCAACTGCTGGCAATGTCACAGGGCTTGTCCATGGTCAGCCAGTTCTCAGTCCAATTTCGGACTTTGGCCTCTGAATTAGAGTGGCCAGATAAAGTTATTATTCCAGTGTTCTGGAGAGGACTGGCAGACCATGTAAAGGACACTTTGGCTACCAGGGAGATCCCTGCCACACTGGAGAAACTCAGTTCTATATCTACCCGCATCGACTTCTGTTTTCACGAGCGTAGGTTAGAGCGGACCCAGTGTAGGCAGAGGTTTTGGCTGGCACCCACCTTTGCCAAACCTCTTGAATTTCCCGTTCGGGCGTCCGACTCCCCAGAGACCGTGGAGACTACTCGAGTGGGATCTAAGTTTCGGACCACTCGAGTATCCGTGGTCTGTAGAGTGTGTCAGCAGCCAGGACATTATGCCAACCAATGTCCCCAGCGAATGAGTAAACGGTCATGTTCCGTGACCATAGGTGCAGGGTCATTAGACGCGAGGGATTTTGCTCCAAAAGTGCTCCTTAAAGGGTTAATCTCTCTAGGTTCATCCACTCTTCCCGTCAAGTTTTGTGTGGACTCTGGGGCAGAGGGGAATTTTATGTCCTCCTCCTTTGCCTCTCGCCATTCCATACCGCTGGTGACACTCGCCGAGCCAATATCGGTGAGAGTATTGAATGGAACAATCCTGCCCTCACAAATCACCCACCAGACTGTCTCTCTACCTCAGTCTATGTCCCTTCTCATCAGGAGAATATATCCCTTTTTATTCTTCCTGAGGGAATAGATGAGGTTTTGTTGGGATTACCCTGGCTTCGCCACCACTCTCCCCATATTGAGTGGTCCTCTGGGAGAATACTGCATTGAGGTGATCATTGCAGAGACAGATGTCTCAGAGAGGACGTTCAGGTTTCCACCACGGAGATACCCATAGACCTTGTTTCTCTCCCCAAGGTTTATCGGTCATACGCGGACATATTCTCCAAAACTGCAGCGGAGACTCTTCCGCCTCATCGCCCCTATGACTGTCCTATAGACCTCTTGCCTGGAACGGAGCCTCCTCGGGGAAGAGTGTATCCTCTCTCTCTTCCTGAGACGGAGGTCATGTCACAATACATCCAGGAAAATCTGGCAAGAGGGTTTATTAGGAAGTCAGTGTCACCAGCAGGGGCAGGATTTTTCTTTGTGCAGAAAAAGAATGGAGAATTACGACCGTGTATAGTTTATAGGGGTCTTAACGCCATTACCGTTAAGAACAAATATCCTTTGCCCCTAATATCTGAGCTCTTTGATAGGCTCCGGGGAGCAAGGGTATTTACTAAGCTGGATCTTCGTGGTGCCTATAATCTGAACTGCATCCGTGAGGGGGACGAATGGAAGACGGCGTTCAATACCAGAGATGGACATTACGAATATCTTGTGATGCCCTTCGGGCTCTGTAATGCTCCAGCCCTCTTCCAAGATTTCGTAAATGACATCTTCCGGAACATGCTTGCCACCTCTGTGGTAGTCTATCTGGACGACATTCTCATCTTTTCTCCAGATATGGACACCCACCGGAGAGATGTTTGCAGGGTCTTCGACCTCTTGCGGGCAAATTCCTTATATGCGAAGTTGGATAAGTGTGTGTTTGAGCAGGAGTCTCTGCCATTCCTGGGCTATATCATCTCCACTCAGGGATTGGCTATGGATCCTGAAAAAATATAGGCTGTAATGGATTGGCAAGAACCCCACTCTCTTAAAGCGGTGCAGCGCTTTATGGGGTTCATTAATTACTATCGTCAATTCATTCCCCACTTCTCTACTTTGGTTGCTACCTTGGTAGCCCTCACCAAGAAGGGAGCCAATCCCAAATTGTGGTCAGAGGAGGTCTCCAAGGCCTTTACTTCAATCAAGTCCCATTTTGCTAGCGCTCCTATCCTACATTGTCCCGAGGTTGATAAGCCTTTTATATTGGAGGTAGATGCCTCGTCCGTTGGTGCTGGAGCAGTCCTTTTTCAAAATGATGCTCAAGGTTGTAAACATCCTTGCTTCTTCTTCTCCAAGACCTTCACACCAGCGGAGAGGAATTATTCCATTGGGATAGGGAGTGCTAGCCATGAAGTTGGCCTTTTCCGAGTGGAGACATCTCCTGGAGGGGGCTCGCTTTCCCTTTCAAGTGTTCACTGACCGCAAAAATTTGGTCTATTTACAGACCGCCCAGCGGCTAAATTCCCGTCAGGCCAGATGGTCCCTGTTCTTCTCCCGGTTCCATTTCACCCTCCATTTTCTCTCCGGGGAGAAGAACATTCGTGCCGATGCTCTGTCTCGCTCCGTGTTGTCCTCTGAGGAGGTGGAGGAGGAGCCTCGGCTGATTGTCCCCACAGAGAGTCTAAGAACTGTGGCCCCGATTTCGCATGAGTCTGTGCCTTCGGGCAAGACTTTTGTGCCCATCAGTTTGCGACCGGAGGTACTCTCTTGGGCACACACATCCAGGGTGGGTGGACATTTTGGGGCAAAGAGGACATCTGAGTTGCTGGCGAGGACATACTGGTGGCCACATATGGTCTGTGACGTCAGGGAATACGTTCAGGCGTGCGTCTCCTGCGCCAAGAATAAGTCTCCTCGACAACGGCCAGCTGGGTTACTTTTCCCTTTACCGGTGGCAGACAGGCCCTGGGAGATGGTTGGGATGGATTTTGTGGTGGGATTACCCAAGTCTCAGGGCTGCACCATCATCTGGGTGATTACCGACCACTTCTCCAAAATGGTGCACTTGGTGCCATTACCACGGTTACCGTCTGCATGGGCCTTGGCAGCATTATTCATCAGGCATATTTTCTGCCTAAACGGTATGCCAGACAATATTGTCAGTAATCGAGGTCCCCAGTTTCTCTGTTCTGGAGAGAGCTGTGTCGCTTACTCAGCATTGAGTTGAATCTCTCCTCTGCATACCATCCCGAGTCGAATGGGTTGGTAGAGATGGCCAACCAGACCTTGGTCACATACTTGCGACATTTTGTCTCTACCAGGCAGGATGACTGGGCATCCTTGCTACCGTGGGCTGAGTTCGCTCTAAATAATGCTGTGGCTGACTCCACCGGACAGACCCCATTCCTCCTGAACTACGGTCAGCATCTGCGGGTACCAGTGCCCATGCCCGTGTCTTCTGCCGATTCCAGGGTGGCAGACTGGGCTGTGGAGGCACGGGACATTTGGGACCGCATCCAGGATGCCATTCTGGCCTCCAAAGAGAGGATGAGGTCTTCGGCCGATGCCCATCGGCGCCCCGCTCCTACATTTGCTCCGGGTGACCTAGTGTGGCTTTCTGCCCGAAACATCAGGCTATGTGTAGAGTCCTCCAAGCTGGCACCTCGCTTTTTGGGCCCCTTTACAGTTCTTGAGCAGGTGAACCCGGTGGTTTACCACCTAGCCCTTCCGCCTCGCCTTGGTATCACCGACACCTTTCACATGTCTCTCCTGAAACCCGTGGCCATTTCACGGTTTTCCGAGTCATCTGCCGGCACGTCGGGTTCATCTACCGACGATCATAAGGTGAACGCCATTGTTGGGTGCAAGGTAGTACGAGGCAAAAAAATTTATTTGGTGGATTGTAGGGGTTATAGGCCTGAGGATAGGTCCTGGGAGCCTGCCGAGCATGTTCACGCTCCGCAGCTCATCGCTGCCTTTGAGCGCAGCGAGGCCCAAAGAAGGGGGGGCCCTAGGAGGGGAAGTAATGTTAGGGTTCGAGTTCCCGCTGCTGCACAAGGTGAGTCTTGAATCAGTCCCGCTGCGGTCCCCCATCCATCTCTGTCCGCAGTGGAGCCTGCTCAGCAGAGACGTCGGTCCCAGCATCTTGCTCATTCCAATACTGTGCAGAGACTTGCTGCTGCCCTTCCTTTATCTTCTATTATAACCAGTGCTGGAGCAGACGTCTTTGGGATGAAGTCCTGCATTTCGCCTTCTGAGCATGCCCAGGGTAAGATCTCTCATTGGAGATCAGGGGTCACATGTTCAGGTACTGCAGCAGCTCCTTTTGGTCCGCCAGTAAGGTCCTGAAACTACATGTGTTTTGGAACAGTTTCTCATTGGTTCTTGTTTCTGGCAGGTCCTGTAGCTGTTACTATAAAAGGGCGGCATGGCTGGGCCGCCATGCGCTAGTATCAATTGCATTATATGCTTTGCGCCAGTGTGATCATGCACGCATGTGGTTAGGGCTCGGCTGAAATAAGCCCCTAGAATACCGGCACCTCCGGTGAGGAGATTTGAGTGCAAGTGGTTAGGGCTTGGCTGAAATGAGCACCTAGAATACCGGCTTCTCCGGTGAGGAGATTGCTTGATTGCGTTGCTGTCTGCATGATCACGGACTGCTCTCCGCACAGCAGTTTTCTGTGTATCCCTGTGGTGTTAACAGGACACAGTCTTTTTCTCAGTGGCTCTGTGACGCAACAGGGTTTGCTTTATAACGCTGGTTCAGCGCCCTAGCGTTTTACTTTGCGGCTCACTGAAGCTAAGTGAGTTCGCACTTATCGCCATATAGCGCTGTGGCATTCCCGTTAGCGGCTCTGGGGATTAACAGAGTCGCACTTACTGCCACAGCGCGCTACGGCGTTTATTTTAGCGACTCTGCGGGATAACAGAGTTCGCTACTTTCGCCATCTTACTAGCAGTGGGCTTCGCCTGCTTGGTGGACCCCGGGCTGCGAACGCACCTCTCTACTATATCTATTAGGTGCGTTCCGCAGACCCTAACAGTGAGCGTCTGTGTGTGACTGCGGCAATAATAACGGAGATTTAAAATTACCCCAACACTGTATACAGCTGTACGCTTCTGAAACAGTACCCTTTTTCTACTTTGTATATATTCTGGTCTAATCAATACTGAGCCTGTGAGCGTTTGTGTGTTACTCTCAAAATATATACCGAGATTTAAAATTACCCCAACAATGTATACAGCTGTACGCTTCAGATACAGTACCTTTTTTCTGCTTTTTATATTCTGGTCTAATCCATACTGAGTGAGCGTCTGTGTGTTACTCCGGAAAAATATACAGAGATTTAAAATTACCCCAACACTATATACAGCTGTACGCTTCTCATACAGTACCCTTTTTCTGCTTTTTATATTCTGGTCTAATCCATACTGAGCCTGTGAGCATCTGTGTGTGACTCCGGCAATATATACGGAGATTTAAAATTACCCCAACACTGTATACAGCTGTATGTTTCTGATACAGTACCCTTTTTCTACTTTTTATATTCTGGACTAATCCATACTGAGCCTTTGAGCGTCTGTGTGTTACTCTGGAAATATGTACAGAGATTTAAAATTAGCCCAACACTATATACACCTGGTATCTTATGACACAGTAACCTTTTTATGCTTTTTATATTCTGGTCTAATCCATACTGAGCCTGTGAGCGTCTGTGTGTTACTCTCAAAATACAGTCAGGGCCAGAAATATTTGGACAGTGACACAATTTTTGCGAGTTGGGCTCTGCATGCCACCACATTGGATTTGAAATGAAACCTCTACAACAGAATTCAAGTGCAGATTGTAACATTTAATTTGAAGGGTTGAACAAAAATATGTGTTAGAAAATGTAGGAATTGTACACATTTCTTTACAAACACTCCACATTTTAGGAGGTCAAAAGTAATTGGACAAATAAACATAACCCAAACAAAATATTTTATTTTCAATATTTTGTGGCGAATCCTTTGGAGGCAATCACTGCCTTAAGTCTGGAACCCATGGACATCACCAAACGCTGGGTTTCCTCCTTCTTAATGCTTTGCCAGGCCTTTACAGCCGCAGCCTTCAGGTCTTGCTTGTTTGTGGGTCTTTCCTCTTAAGTCTGGATTTGAGCAAGTGAAATGCATGCTCAATTGGGTTAAGATCTGGTGATTGACTTGGCCATTGAAGAATGTTCCACTTTTTTGCACTCATGAACTCCTGTGTAGCTTTGGCTATATGCTTGGGGTCATTATCCATCTGTACTATGAAGCGCCGTCCAATCAAGTTTGCAGCATTTGGCTGAATCTGGGCTGAAAGTATATCCCGGTACACTTCAGAATTCATCCGGCTACTCTTGTCTGCTGTTATGTCATCAATAAACACAAGTGACCCAGTGCCATTGAAAGCCATGCATGGCCATGCCATCACGTTGCCTCCACCATGTTTTACAGAGGATGTGGTGTGCCTTGGATCATGTGCCGTTCCCTTTCTTCTCCAAACTTTTGGCTTCCCATCATTCTGGTACAGGTTGATCTTTGTCTCATCTGTCCATAGAATACTTTTCCAGAACTGAGCTGGCTTCTGGAGGTGTTTTTCAGCAAATTTAACTCTGGCCTGTCTATTTTTGGAATTGATGAATGGTTTGCATCTAGATGTGAACCCTTTGTATTTACTTTCATGGAGTCTTCTCTTTACTGTTGACTTAGAGACAGATACACCTACTTCACTGAGAGTGTTCTGGACTTCAGTTGATGTTGTGAACGGGTTCTTCTTCACCAAAGAAAGTATGCGGCGATCATCCAACACTGTTGTCTTCCATGGGCTCCCAGGTCTTTTTGGATTGATGAGTTCACCAGTGCTTTCTTTCTTTCTCAGGATGTACCAAATTGTAGATTTTGCCACTTCTAATGTTGCAGCAATTTCTTGGATGGGTTTTTTTCTGTTCTTGCAGCTTAAGGATGGCTTGTTTCACCTGCATGGAGAGCTCCTGTGACCGCATGTTTCCTTCACAGCAAAACCTTCCAAATGCAAACACCACACCTCAAATCAACTCCGGCCCTTTCATCTGCTTAATTGAGAATGACATAACAAAGGGATTGCCCACACCTGTCCATGAAATAGCCTTGGAGTCATTTGTCCAATTACTTTTGGTCCCTTTAAAAACAGGGTGGCACATGTTAAGGAGCTGAAACTCCTAAACCCTTCATCCAATTTTAATGTGGATACCCTCAAATGAAAGCTAAAAAGTCTGGACTTCAACTGCATCTGAATTGTTTTGTTTAAAACTCATTGTGGTAATGTCTAGAACCAAAATTAGATAAATGTTGTCTCTCTCCAAATATTTATGGACCTAACTGTGTATATGGAGATTTAAAATTACCCAAACAATGTATATAGCTGTACGCTTCTGATACAGTACCCTTTTTCTGCTTTTTATATTCTGGTCTAATCCATACTGAGCCTGTGAGCGTCTGTGTGTTAATCCGGAAATATATAAGGAGATTTAAAATTACCACAACACTGTATACAGCTGTACGCTTCTCATACAGTACCGTTTTTCTGCTTTTTATATTCTGGTCTAATTCATACTGAGCCTGTGAGCGTCTGTGTGTTACTCCGGAAATATATACGGAGATTTAAAATTAGCCCAACACTATACACACCTGGTATCTTCTCATGCAGTACCCTTTTTATGCTTTTTATATTCTGGTCTAATCTATACTGAGCCTGTGAGCGTCTGTGTGTTAATCCGGAAATATATAAGGAGATTTAAAATTACCACAACACTGTATACAGCTGTACGCTTCTCATACAGTACTGATTTTCTGCTTTTTATATTCTGGTCTAATCCATACTGAGCCTGTGAGCGTCTGTGTGTTACTCCGGAAATATATACGGAGATTTAAAATTAGCCCAACACTATACACACCTGGTATCTTCTCATGTAGTACCCTTTTTATGCTTTTTATATTCTGGTCTAATCCATACTGAGCCTGTGAGCCTGTGAGCATCTGTGTGTCACTCTCGAAATATATACGGAGATTTAAAATTACCCCAACATTGTATACAGCTGTACGCTTCTGATACAGTACCGTGTTTCTGCTTTTTATATTCTGGTCTAATCCATACTGAGTGAGCGTCTGTGTTTTACTCCGGAAATATATACGGAGATTTAAAATTACCCCAACACTGTATACAGCTGTACTCTTCTCATACAGTACTTTTTTCTGCTTTTTTTATTCTGGTCTAATCCATACTGAGTCTGCGAGCGTCTGTGTGTGACTCCGGAAATATATACGGAGATTTAAAATTACCCCAACACTATATACAGCTGTATGTTTCTGATACAGTACCCTATTTCTGCTTTTTATATTCTGATCTAATCCATACTGAGCCTGTGAGCATCTGTGTGTTTCTCTCAAAATATGTACGGAGATATAAAATTACCCAACACTGTACATAGCTGTACGCTTCTGATACAGTACCATATATCTGCTGGTGTTCTTGGTACATTTTCCCAAACATGAGGAAGTATGGTGGAAGATGCCGCGGACGTTGGCGGGGGGGGGGCCAGCTGGTACTGATGGTGGTGGTAGTGCATCTGCTGGTAGTGCCACAAGCACAATAGCACCTAAGGCAGGAGGTGTTGAGCCTGCATCATCGTCTGGCTCCAGAAGGCTCCCTTTTCTGGGAGTAGGTAAACCGATTTTAAAGCCGGAGCATCAGGAACAGGTTTTGGCTTACATTGCCGAAACAGCCTCCAGCTCTATCGACTTCTCTTCTGTAGCTTAAAAAATGCAAGCACTGAGTCATCGGTGCAGGCTCCTGGTCAGGAACAACACCTTTCCTTGTGTTGTTCACCCCCACCAAAAGTGAAGGATGCGGCAGGCCACGCTTCAGATTACTCCATGGAGCTCTTTTCATATACCATGCCTGGGTTATCAAGTCAAATCCTGAATTCCCCAGTCCAAGATGAATATGACATGGAGTGCACTGATGCACAGCAACTGCTACACGATTCTGCTGGTACATTCACCCAGAGCACTACATTGCCCTCGCAGTCTACAGTCATGGCCAAAAGTTTTGAGAATGACATAAATATTATATTTTCACATGATCTGCTGCCCTCCGGTTTTTATGTGTGTTTGACAGATGTTTTTATCACAGACAGAAATATAATAATTGCAAACATATGAGTAACAAAAGCTTATATTGACAGTTAGAATGCAGCAAGTCAATATTTGCAGTGTTGACCCTTCTTCTTCAGGACCTCTGCAATTCTCCCGGGCATGCTCTCAATCAACTTCTGGACCAAATCCTGACTGATAGCAGTCCATTCTTGCACAATCAATGCTTTCATTTTGCCAGAATTTTTAGGTTTTTGTTTGTCCACCCGTCTCTTGATGATTGACCACAAGTTCTCAATGGGATTAAGATCTGGGGAGTTTCCAGGCCATGGACCCAAAATCTCTATGTTTTGTTCCCTGAGCCATTTAGTTATCACTAGTGTTGAGCATTCCGATACCGCAAGTATCGGGTATCGGCCGATATTCGCTGTATCGGAATTCCGATACTTAGTTCCGATATTTTTCATATATCGTATACCGGAATCGGAAGTTCCCATAATTCTTTGAGAGGCAATGTGATTTTAGTCAGCCAATGAGGAATCCTAAGAAGTGTGGGCACATCCTGTACTGCTGCTGTCATGTTAACTAATGGCATGGCTGTGATTGGATGCTGAAATGATGTCAGAATGCACTATAAAAGGCGCCGCCGCCATTTTAGCGTCACTGTGCTGTGAACTCAGTTAGGGAAAGAACGCTGCTCTGCTGACTCTGAGGGACAGTTAGAGATTGCGATTTAGTGTACTGTGCTTTAGGCAGGCTAGTTTACCACCGGCTGTGTAAAGCTTCCTTTTGCCTGCAGTGTTGTTTTAACAGCTCTGCAAGGTGTGTGTGAGTGCAGGTGACGCTGCAGTTTGCTCTGTATGCAACGCTGTCTGTAGGCATCTGCACGTGTCACTCACAGACTATTTTTTTTTTTCTTCAGTGTAATTCTTGCTGCTCCATGTAATTGAAATAATAGTGTGACGCGCTTCCATCCGTATCCAATACATTGGTTGCAAACACTATAGAAGTCCACGAAGGAGCCTTTCACAGCAAGTGAACAGTTGTGTTTCAGTGTTCACTGCAGTCTGTGTTTTTTTTTGTTTTTTTTTGAGTGCAGATCACGCTCCAGTTACTTCAACTACCGCTGCGTGTACTCTGCTGAGCGTCTGTCACTGGCTCATCCTTGTAATTTTTCAAAAATTGCTGCTGCTTTCTTCTATTTAAAATTTACAAAAATCTATTAGTGTGACGCTCTTCCATCAAAATACAATACATTGCTTGCAAACATAATAGAAGTCCACAAAAAGGCCTTTCACAGCAAGTGAACAGTTGTGTTTCAGTGTTCACTCTAGTCTGAGCTTTAATTTTTTTGTAGGAGTGTAGATCCCGCTCCACTTACTTCAACCACCGCAGCGTGTACTCTGCTGAGTGTCTGTCACTGGCTCATCCTTGTAATTTTTCAAAAATTGCTGCTGCTTTCTTCTATTTAAAATTTACAAAAATCTATTAGTGTGACGCTCTTCCATCAAAATACAATACATTGCTTGCAAACATAATAGAAGTCCACAAAAAGGCCTTTCACAGCAAGTGAACAGTTGTGTTTCAGTGTTCACTCTAGTCTGAGCTTTAATTTTTTTGTAGGAGTGTAGATCCCGCTCCACTTACTTCAACCACCGCAGCGTGTACTCTGCTGAGCGTCTGTCACTGGCTCATCCTTGTAATTTTTCAAAAATTGCTGCTGCTTTCTTCTATTTAAAATTTACAAAAATCTATTAGTGTGACGCTCTTCCATCAAAATACAATACATTGCTTGCAAACATAATAGAAGTCCACAAAAAGGCCTTTCACAGCAAGTGAACAGTTGTGTTTCAGTGTTCACTCTAGTCTGAGCTTTAATTTTTTTGTAGGAGTGTAGATCCCGCTCCACTTACTTCAACCACCGCAGCGTGTACTCTGCTGAGTGTCTGTCACTGGCTCATCCTTGTAATTTTTCAAAAATTGCTGCTGCTTTCTTCTATTTAAAATTTACAAAAATCTATTAGTGTGACGCTCTTCCATCAAAATACAATACATTGCTTGCAAACATAATAGAAGTCCACAAAAAGGCCTTTCACAGCAAGTGAACAGTTGTGTTTCAGTGTTCACTCTAGTCTGAGCTTTAATTTTTTTGTAGGAGTGTAGATCCCGCTCCACTTACTTCAACCACCGCAGCGTGTACTCTGCTGAGCGTCTGTCACTGGCTCATCCTTGTAATTTTTCAAAAATTGCTGCTGCTTTCTTCTATTTAAAATTTACAAAAATCTATTAGTGTGACGCTCTTCCATCAAAATACAATACATTGCTTGCAAACATAATAGAAGTCCACAAAAAGGCCTTTCACAGCAAGTGAACAGTTGTGTTTCAGTGTTCACTCTAGTCTGAGCTTTAATTTTTTTGTAGGAGTGTAGATCCCGCTCCACTTACTTCAACCACCGCAGCGTGTACTCTGCTGAGTGTCTGTCACTGCTCATCCTTGTAATTTTTCAAAAATTGCTGCTGCTTTCTTCTATTTAAAATTTACAAAAATCTATTAGTGTGACGCTCTTCCATCAAAATACAATACATTGCTTGCAAACATAATAGAAGTCCACAAAAGGCCTTTCACAGCAAGTGAACAGTTGTGTTTCAGTGTTCACTCTAGTCTGAGCTTTAATTTTTTTGTAGGAGTGTAGATCCCGCTCCACTTACTTCAACCACCGCAGCGTGTACTCTGCTGAGGTCTGTCACTGGCTCATCCTTGTAATTTTTCAAAAATTGCTGCTGCTTTCTTCTATTTAAAATTTACAAAAATCTATTAGTGTGACGCTCTTCCATCAAAATACAATACATTGCTTGCAAACATAATAGAAGTCCACAAAAAGGCCTTTCACAGCAAGTGAACAGTTGTGTTTCAGTGTTCACTCTAGTCTGAGCTTTAATTTTTTTGTAGGAGTGTAGATCCCGCTCCACTTACTTCAACCACTGCAGCGTGTACTCTGCTGAGTGTCTGTCACTGGCTCATCCTTGTCATTTTTAAAAATTGCTGCTGCTTTCTTCTATTTAAAATTTACAAAAATCTATTAGTGTGACGCTCTTCCAGAGGACAGCGTTTGTTGGCCAGTTGTGAGTCTGCAGCACATGGTTGATTTCATGCTGCACTGCCTGAGAAACGACCGCCGCATCGGCCACATTCTCACCACGTCAGATTATTGGGTGTACACCCTCCTAGACCCTCGTTACCGGGACAACTTACAAAGCCTCATCACACCGTTGAACCGGGACCGTAAAATGCTGGAGGACCAAGACACACTGTTGAAATCCATAATGTTCTCCATTCCAGCCGAGAGCGCTGCTGCTGCTACTGCTTTACAAAGCAGCTCTGTGCGTCGAGGCATTGTAGACACCTCTGCAACAAGAGGGAGCACAAGCAGCGCCTCTGCACAGGGCAAGAGCTGTATGTTACAAATGTGGCGAAGTTTTGTGACAGCGCCACCAAGGTGTACACCATAGTGATGGGAAATCTAGTTAATTTTGTTGATTAGTTCACCATGAACTAGTTCACTGAAAAGATTAGTTCAAAAGATTAGTTCATTTAGTTCATTAGTTCAGTTTTTCTCCACCCTATCCTGTGAGGAGCTGATAGGAAATGCATCATGTGACCTCTGAACTAAATGAACTAGATGAACTGCTGAACAAAATGTTCTATTGAGAATGACTCAGGACAGCCTAGTTCAATCTGATGCCTCTCACTGAGCCCAGCAGTGCCACATAATGATTGTGTATGAGGGGGCTGAGAAGCAGTTCAGCATCCACCATTTTAAGAACAGAACAGGGGTCAGTGTTAAAGATTTTAGCAAGACTGATCTTCTAGGCTAGAGGCATGAACTACACACAGAAACACTCTCTCTTATACACACATATGAGCTGTGTCTGTGTACTGTGTGTGCAATTTCATTTTTTATTAATAATATTATTATTACTGCTATATTTGTATTTGATGTGTGGTATGCTTGGAGTGCGGCTTGCCTGCTGCCAGTGTATTATCTGAGCGCGTCTTTAGTGCTGCAGGTGGTTTACTAACAGACCGTCGCATGCGACTATCCTCAGACAATGTAGACCAGCTTATTTTTCTGAAAATGAACAAGGCATGGATCTCACCTGAATTTGCCTGTCCGTTTTCAGATTAAATAACTGTTTGCCAACGTTTTCCAAGTCTCCTGTTATGTTCATCTTTCTACCACCTGAACTCTACTCCCTGGGCTACAACACTGCCAGTCACAGGGGAATGATCATTTACAAAACAAAATGTTATCCCCAACAAATAGTAGCGCAACGACTCCAGTGCCCACTTTATCGCCAGGCACTCTCTCTCTACAATGCTGTCTCTGTTTTTTGATGGAGTAAGTTTTCGACTCAGGAAACTAATGGGATGCTCCTCCCCGTTAAGATCCAGTCCTGAGACAACACGGCACCCATACCTACCTCTGACGCATCAGTCTGGACAATGAATTCTCTTTTGAACTCGGGTGTGCTCAAAACTGGTGACCCACACAGTGCCCTTTTATTGCCCCTGTTGATGACCCTTTGCTGATTTATTAACCGGCTACACCAGATCCATGGGTATTCTCTCAAACTGGACCTCTAAAATTTTTAATGGCACCAAGGGACTCACTAAATGAGGCTGAGGACTGTGTACCTGGCGCATGCGACAAGAGTTACAATACCGTTTAACTTCTTGATAGACCCCCTGCCAGTAAAACCGTTGTATAATTCTGTGTAGGGTTTTCTTTTGGCACAAATGTCACCCTAGTACATGCGCATGCGCTAAGTCCATTACCAACCTCCGATATGACTGCGGTAGCAGCAATTGTTAAAAAATTTCAACATGTATTTTATAAACCTGATACAGCAAATCTTGGTTCAGCTCTAATTGTTGAAATACTGTAGCTGCCCCGGGGTGTTGGGGTTCCCCATTGACAACCAGTAAATTTTCACGGGCTAGACTCAACGTAGGGGCCGCGGAGTTGCGCCTTAACAAATTTGTCACCTGTCACATTTAAGTATTACAATTCAGGTCCCGGTGTCAAATCTTCCATCTCCCCAACTAACACTTCGATAGGAGAGGGGTTTTCCTACTCCACCGAAGGCAAAGGTAATACTGCCCACTGCACACATGTGTTATGCATAGTGAGACTGATAGTAGCCAACAAAGTAGCTAACAAAGGCCACTTGTGATGGCCCTATCAGCGTAGGACCAATGCTACTCAAAAGATCTGCCATGATCCTGGACAAAATCTTGATATAATGGTCAATGAGTGAGAATGTACGATAGGATCCAGGCAGATGTGAATGTTTGTTTGGTTTTAGTAGCAACTTCATGTGTGACATGTTTGAATGGCTGGGCAACCCTCCTGTCTCCAATATATGATTGAAGGTGCGTACCAATGTGGACGGGATATCCTCACTCAATAATTTAAATAATTTGGCTGTAAACCCGTCAGGTCCTGGAGCTTTCCCGTATTTAAAGTAACTTATCGCCGCTGTCACTTCCGTCACCTCAATTTGTTTTTTTAAAAGGAGAAGCTGATAGTTTGTGATGGATGGTAACCGTATTCCATCTACAAAGGTGTTACCCTCCGCACTATCCGTATGTTCCACCTTATATAAGTCTGAGTAGTATTCTTGTAGAATGGTGTTTATGGTTCGAGGGTCTGTGTTCATGATCCCATGTTTATTCGTTAACGCTGTAATATGTTGATGACGAATGTGATTTCCTTTCGCTAGTCGTGCTAATAGTCTCCCTCATTTGCTACCATAATGATATACATCGGCTCTATAATTGTTATTACTGCTTGTCTCTCGTCGATATACCCATACGTGTAAGTCAGCCTTAGCCTGCTTACATCTATTTTTAACCTGTGTTGATGAACTTGTCTTGTTTGCCGTGTACCTATCGCGTAATATCCTGCTAGCCTGCGATTAGTTTGTCGCGATCTTTTTTAGCGTTGTCTGATAACCTATTAGTTTCCCGCGCATTACTCCCTTCCCTGCTGCCCATAAAAGTTCCGGCCTATCCCTAGTATCTCCATTATCCCTTACATATTAAAAACACCATTGCTTCACGTGATGTCGAAACTTCTCATCCATTAACAAATAGGTCGGGAAGCGCCAAGTTTGGTTTGGCCCCATCTGCACCATATCTGGCAGGGTCACTGATACGGGCGCGTGGTCATATTTAGCGACGTTGTGCACATCTGCCTCTTCCACTCCCCTTAATAGCTCGTGTGCTAGCAATATATAATCTATTCTGGACCAAGAGTCATGTGGTGCCGAATAGAATTAATATTCACTGCCATCTGGGTTCAGGTGTGTCAAAATGTCTACAAAGTTACTCGTGTCTAGCAAGGGTTATTATAAACGTGTGTCATGTGATCGCACATTCATTCGCATCGACCTACAGTTCTTCACTGTTTAGATTCACCATATTTAAGTCACCACCATGGGTGGTTTTAATGCTCTCCTATCGGCCTGATATGCTTGGATACCTGGGATAAATTCAGGAACGTCTCCAAACTCCCTACTCACATGTCAGCGCAGGAACCGTAAGAGGGAACGTGCTTGTTTTGTTGCGCATAGGTGGAGTTTTATACAGTAAATGATTACTGCTGTCTTATTTTTTGCGTCCCAAGGGCAGAATAAGTCTGCGTAACGTTACATTTTACAGACACTCATATAATAGACACACGCTACCCTAACCGTGACACAAGGAAGGTATTGTTGCCGGATAAAGCCGCCATTTTAGCGTCACTGTGCTGTTAATTCTGTTTGGGACAGAACGCTGCTCTGCTGACTCTGAGGGACAGTTAGAGATTGCGATTTTGTGTACTGTGCTTTAGGCAGGCTACTTTACCAACCGCTGTGTACATCTTCCTTTTGCCTTGCAGTGTTTTTTTCACAGGTCTGCAAGGTGTGTGTGTGAGTGCAGGTGACGTGCTGCAGTTTGCTCGGCATACAACGCTGTATGTAGGCATCTGCACATGTCACTCTCACACTCTTTTTTTTTTTTTTCTTTAGTGTAATTCTTGCTGCTCAATTCAATTGAAATTATAGTGTGACGTGCTTCCATCCGTATCCAATACATTGGTTGAAAACACTGTAGAAGGACACAAAAAGCCCTTTCACAGCTAAGAGTTGTGTTCACTGTAGTCTGAGATTTTAATTTATTCAATTTTGATCACGCTCAAGTTACTTCTTCAAGCAATGCTGCTTGTACTCTGCTGAACGTGTCTTACTGCCTCATCCTTGTCATTTTTCTCTAATTGGTGTACATGTACATCAAAGTAGTCTTCATTTTGATTGAAATCCAAGCAGGTACCCGGACACTGTATGGCTGCTTTTATACGGTGGACTGGCTCCAACATTCAATAACACTTAAGATGCAATCGGGCACCTTGTCAAGGCCCAATCCTCTTCTCCCTCTGATATAATAATAATAATAATAATCTTTATTTATATAGCGCCAACATATTCCGCAGCGCTTTACACTTTAACAGTTTCAAAACACAAGTCATAGGTAACAACGTTAACAATACAATAATTAAAGTAAAATAAGCCGACCCTGCTCGTGAGAGCTTACAATCTACAATGAGGTGGGGGAGATACAAAGTACAGGTGTGTATATATAATGGTGCATTTCCAATGATGGTCCAGCCATCTTGAGGGAGTGAGGCATGGATGGAGATAGTGAATGGGCTCCACATACACACTTAAACATAGAACGACTTTGGTTATTGAATGTGATAGGCCACTCTGAACAAATGTGTTTTGAGGGAGCGCCTGAAACCAGGCAAATTGTGGATAGTCCTAATTTCTTGTGGTACAGCATTCAAGAGGATTTGCGCAGCGCGGGAGAAGTCTTGTAGTCGGGAGTGGGAGGTACGGATTACTGCAGAAGTTAGTCGAAAGTCATTTGCAGAGCGCAGCAGTCGGTTAGGCCGATAGATAGAAATGAGGGAGGAGATGTAGGGGGGTGCTGCACTGTGGAGAGCTTTGTGGGTGAGAACCAGTACTTTGAATTGGATCCTATAATGAATGTGCAGCCAGTGTAAGGACTGGCGAAGAGCGGACGCGTCCGAGTACCGATTAGCCAGATGGATGACCCTGGCTGCTGCATTAAGGATGGACTGGAGAGGGGATAGTCGAGTAATGGGGAGGCCAAGTAATAGAGCATTGCAGTAGTCCAGGCGGGAGTGGATCAATGCTACAGTGAGGGTTTTTGTTGTTTCCATGGTGAGAAAAGGGCGGATTCTAGAGATGTTCTTTAGGTGTGTAGACGTTAAATATCTAACAAACAGGTCATGCTGGAGAGACTTGCACCTACTGCCACTCAGGGTCTTCAGCTCCTTTGTGAGAAACTAATGTTTGGCCAGCCAGTATATCAAATAAAGTTCATGAGAAATGGGAACTGTGGTTGGCTTCACTTTTGGTACTGGCTGGGTGCTAATACCAAACCATGGTGTGGCATTCAATGGATATTCCTGGCTGGTTGGAGACAACCTCATTCCCACAGAAAAGTACCTGAAAGCTAAGGAGATGGTGGCCTCTCTCAACATGAAGGAGTTTGCTTGTTGTCTAGGAGACCGACCACCCCTGCTGTGTACCTTGTCAACGTTGTGTTGAAGCTTGCATGGATTAAGAAGAGGTTACAGTGGTAAGTCTGGTTTTTACTAAAGATCCTGCTGTGTATTATAGTTTTTATGTTTTAAAAAAAAATAATCTTAGGAATGTTAAATAAATTTGTTATTTTTTTGGTTAAATACAATGTATGTTATGAATGTTAAATAATTTTTTTTGGGTTTTTTATAAAATAAAATGTATGTTATGAATGTTAAATAACTTTTTTTTTTTTTTTCAGGTATTTGATCTACCGTAGCTAGTTGCTGATCGTTGACTCTACACCCCTCTCCCCAGAATGTTACTCGGGTTATGGGGAGAAAATCACCGCTATTCCAGACTGATTTAATGTTAATGTGTCTGGCTCTTACACAGCACACAGCACTTGATGTTAGTTTATCTTTTTCCTAAATTATTTGTTACACTGCCCTTCTCACATTTTATTTTCACTTTTTTTTTTAAGCACAAGTTTTTTTACACTTCCTTGTTCTGTAAGTAGGCTTAATGGTTAAATGTTTTATACAAGTTTTTTTACACTTCCTTGTTCTGTAAATAGGCTTAATGGTTAAATGCTTTATACAAGTTTTTTTACACTTCCTTGTTCTGTAAGTAGGCTTAATGGTTAAATGTTTTATACTAGATGTAAATATGTAACATGTAAATTTTAGATTAAGATTTTGCAAATTAGTAGGTCCACACCATCAGGCTCTTTCGTCCCCTCTCCCTCAGAGTAGCGGTAATATATCGGACCCAGGCTCGCCCACACAGTTCCTTGACCACTTCTCTGCCTGGCTGCCGCACTTTCATGTCCTCAGAAGTACCAACCCTTATCCTTGGAGACTTAAACATCCCCATTAACAGCCCTACTTCCACACTCAAAACACATTTGTTCAGAGCGGCCTATCACATTCACTAATCAAAGTCATTCTATGTGTAACTGTGTGTGTGTGTAGCCCATTCACTATCTCCATCCATCCCTCACTCCCTGAAAATGGCTGGACCATCATTGTAAATACACCATTGTATATAAACAACTGTACTTTGGAGCTCCCCCTCCTCATTGTAGATTGTAAGCTCTCACGAGCAGGGGCGCCTTATATTGCTTTAATTATTGTATTGTTAACGTTGTCACTTATGACTTGTGTTATGAAACTGTTAAACTGTACAGCGCTGCGGAATCTGTTGGCGCTATATAAATAAAGATTATTATAGTAGAGGCCCACTCAGTAGTGGTGAAGTGAACGGCGCAAATTGCGAGTTGATTGCGGCTGATGCAGCTGATACTCCATTACTGCTGGCTGCTGCTCACACAACCGCTACAACATATGTAACGTGGAATTCCACCTGCTGGGTACGTCACATATGATGCGATGTTCAGGAAGGCAAAATCTGCGTTGCAGAGCTGCAATGCGAGATCTGGCCATGGTGGAACGTCGCAAGTTAGCGCACTGTAGGCGGACCTTGTGCAGCAGTGAATCAAGATCCGGATAGTCCCTCAAAAAACTGTGGACGACAAAGTTTAGCACATGTGCCAGACATGGTATGTGAGTGACGTTGCCTAGGCCCAGACCTGCCACCAGATTTCGGCCATTGTCACACACTACCAAGCCTGGCTGGAGATTTGCTGGCAAAATACACATGTCGCTCTCTTGCTTTATGGCATTCCAGAGCTCCAGCACTGTGTGGCTTTGATTCCCCATGGAAATTAATTTCAGGACGGCCTGTTGACGTTTGGCCACGTCTGTCCTCATATCGGTCAACAGGCTCGCTGTCTGGGTGTTATGTTTGACACCAATCTCTCCTTCACCTCCCATATACAATCTGTTGCCCGCTATTGCCGCCTACACCTAAAGAACATCTCTCCCCAATCCAAGACTTCTCCCGCGCTGCGTCAATACTGTGGAATGCTGTACCCCAAGAAATTAGAACTATCCACAATTTGCATGTTATTGGGCGCTCACTCAAAACACATTTCTTCAAGGTCTTCCCTCTCCTAGTGTATCCTCACCCATCCCTGTAGACTCTGAGCCCTTGCGGGCAGGGTCCTCTCTCCTTCTGTACTTGTGTGTGCCTTGTATTGCTCATGTTTACTGTACTTGTCTATACTTGCCCCTCTTCACATGTAAAGCGCCATGGAATAAATGGCGCTATAAAAATCAATAATAATAATAGCGGCCTATCACCTTCACTAATCAAAGTCATTCTATGTGTAAGTGTGTGTGTTTGTAGCCCATTCACTATCTCCATCCATCCCTCACTCCCTCAAAATGGCTGGGACATCATTCTAAATATACCATTGTATATAAACACCTGTACTTTGTATCTCCCCCACATATTTGTAAATTGTAAGCTCTCACGAGCGTGTGCGGATTATATTGCTTTCATTATTGTATTGGTAACTTTGTTAGTTATGACTTGTGTTCGGAAACTGTTAAACTGTAAAGCGCTGCGTAATCTGTTGGCGCTAAATAACTAAAGATTCTTATTAAGCGTTCACGGGTCCATGTGGAGGTAGACCGTGACGGCTCCTGCAACGATGTTTCTGAGGAACTGGAGAAGGAGGAGTCAATGTGTACAGACTTGATTCCCGCAATCCTTGTAGTTGCCTGAACACGTACAGCGCCACTCGCAAGATCTGTACCCGGCTCCACAACATTGACCCAATGGGCAGTAAGGGAAAGGTATCATCCCTGGCCATGGGTACTGGTCCACGCAGCGGTGGTCAGGTGGACATTGCTACTGACGGAGTTTAGTAGCGCATGTTTAATTTTAACCTCAACAACATGGTTTTGCAGACCAGGGACGGCTTGCCTGCTGAAATAAAATCAGCTTGGCACATTGTATTGTGGGACTGCTAATGCCATTAAGTTCCGTAAACTGTCAATCTCCACCAGCCTGAATGACAGCATTTCAAGGGACAGGAGTTTTGCAATGCCAGCATTCAGAGCCTGTGCTCGTGGATGGTTTGCCGAGATTGGGCCTACACCCGATACGCCACAACCTGACACCCACAGATAAACAAGCCATAAAATCTCTGAAAGATAACCCCAACATTATTATTAAACCAGCAGATAAGGGGGGTGCTATCGTTATTATGAATAAGACACAATCTATTGCCGAAATTCATAGACAACTGTGAGTTAACCTAACCTACAGACAGCTAAATTGTGACCCTACATTTTACATCTGTCAAAAAATTGATCGTATCCTGACAAAACATCTTTAATTGATCACCATAGACTGTAAGACTATGACATTCCTTAATATTCAATACCCCATCACCCCTGTTTTCTACACACTCACAAAAATCAACAAAAAACTACATTATCCACCCGCATACCCTAGAGGGATAATTCTCCGTGTTCTACAGTATCACCCAAATGTTTAACATGTTGCCTAATTCCTATGTATATATATTCTTCACCCTATGTATATATTGTATATATTATACATTGTCATTGACTGTAAATTTTTCTATCTCTTCCAGCGACTATTTGATAAAGGCCACTGCGTTGCCCAAAACGTCAGTCAGTCGTCTCATAGCTATTTTCTTTTTTCACATCAAGTGTGCAATAAAATTGTCAAATTTAACCATGACATATGCAGTTAAACTTGTGCTGTGATTCTCTATAGACTGTACATCTTCAGTGTGTCTTTGTAACTCAACTACGTGTTTTCTACGCACTATTTTAGACATATTTGTGGTATTGAGGTTACTGACACTTTACCTCTTTTTACTTTTTGATTACACAGCTTGCATTTGACATAGCAAATATCATCTGCAAGTGTGTTAAAAAAGGACCACGCAGTGCAAGTCCTGGGAGCGTCCGTTTAGACTTTTGGAAGAGAAATCCAAACAGGTGCCAAAATGGAGGCTACAGGCAACAGAGTATGCAGCCTAACTCTCCCTCCTGTTTGTACCGTTGGGGCAATCGCTTCCTCAGAGCTGCTACCACCACCTTCCTGTTCCTCACGCCATGTTGGGTCTTGGACCTCATCATCTCCACTAACTTCTTACAACACCTGCTGCTGTTGGGTGGTCTGGCCACCACCATGCTCAACAGAAACTGGCACCTGAGTCTCATCATCATCAGATGCGTTCTGCGGTGTGCTGACCATCGGCACTGTCTCAACCGCCTCTTCAGATTCAGAGAGACACAGCTGTTGCGCATCACTGCATACTCCCTCTTCTTCACATTCCAGAATGCTGCTTGGCTGGGCCCCTGTTTGCAAACCAACAGATTCTGAGAACAGAAGCAGAGACTCAGCTGGCTCCTGTACAGAACTCTCTGACTGACTGGGCAATTTGGCAGGCGGTGAAGAGACAGATGGTTGCTCAACAGTGCTGTGGTCCTGAGAGGAGGTGGAAGCAATTGAAGTCGATGCATTGGACCCTGGGCTCCAACACCACCAGTTGTTGCCTGTAAGTGCTGTTAGCACAGTCAACACTTGCTCCTGTGTTACTGGTGTTGAGTAATGGCAGCTGTTCCCCTGCTGTGTGTACGACAAAAAGTCATGCTGCCTCCACCCTGTCCTCCTCTCATCCCTGGGCTCCAACACCGCCAGTTGTTGCTCGGAAGTAATTGGCACGGGTACTGACTCATGCCCACCCTGGTTACAGCACGACAGCTGTTTCCTGGCAGTGTCAACGTAAATTAGCCTGAAGTTGTCCTGTCATGTTGCATTCCGGTTATCCGACTCTATGGTGCCTGCAGTTTAGGTGATTCCTATGTGTGCTGTGGGATATGTAAATAAAGGCTCTTTCCGTTGTGAAAATAGGACAAGCACCCACTGTAGGACTGTGTGATTCGGTAACTGCAGACGGCTTGCGGCCTGTCAACTTACATTTTCATGGGTGCCTTATGGTACCCGTCCGCGTTCCAGTACCGTCAGCTGGTTCTCCACAGTGCCTTTGGCCTAGGTGCCTCCATCTCAGTATCCGAGTTCCAGCAACGTCTGCTGGTCCTTGGTAGTGCTTTGGAGCACAGGTACCTCCTGCTTAGTAACCGTGTCCCAGTAACGTCAGCTGGTCCTCGGTTGTGCCATTGGCTCTTTTCCTTCTGCTGCCCCTCTGGGTTCCAGCACAGTCAGCTGGTCCTCGTTACTTGCATTGGCTCTTGTACCTTATGCTACCCGTCCGGGTTCCAGTAACGTCAACTGGTTCTCGGAAGTTAGACGACCCTAAAGACCACCCCGAAGAAGATGACGACCCCAAGGACGACGAGCATCAAGCCAACCAGCCTGAACACCATCACAAAGAAGAAATATAAGATTACCCAGAAGAAGATCACCAACAGGAAAAATAAGGTTACGACAAACTACAAGATTGTGCTACAAATACAAGATACGGAACAAGAGACAGAAGAACAATAAGCAGAAGATCAAAAAGCAGAAGAACATGAAGTATAAGACCAAAATGAAGAGCAAAATATATGCTCTAAATTCTAAGCAGAAGAAGACTAAGCAGTGTATGGGGTTGAGTCCGTTCCTCCTCGTGGTGCCCCTGGAAACTGCCTGCTGCTGCAGGCTAAACTGAACACGGACAAATACTGTTGTAATTTAAATCTTTTGTGACAGCAAGAACGGAAGGATGAAAAATTCATACTTTGACAGATTACAAGTACAGGAATCTCTGTCACAAATAAGAATATGATGAAGAAGATGAAGAGGAAGAAGATGAAAATGTAGAATATGAAGAAGAATAATAGTTTAATAAGAACAATATGAGTAATGTTAACAAAAAGATGAATAACAAGAAGTTTACGAAGAAGATAAAGAAGGTGAAGATGAAGAATAATTTTATGACAAAGATGATGCTGCTGAAGATTATGAAGGAGAAAGTGTGTCAAAAGTTAAAAAGGTGAAGAGCATGGAAGTTGTGAAACATACATATTTGCCAAAATAGAAAAAAGGTTAACAACATTGTCAATTTGTTAGTCAATCCAAACGTATTTCCAAAAAAAAAATTTTAATGCTATTCCATTGGATTGGGTTAAACATGTATGCCTTTAATGTCTCCTCAACCTCCCCCAATACATTCTACATTACTCTTTGTTGTTTTCCTTCATGTACAATTAACCAACAAGGCAAGAATGGGTTTTTTTTAATTCCGATATTTTGTTCCCATAGACTTACATTGGATTTCCGGTATCGGTATCGGGTATCGCCGATATTTTTGGGGTATCGGCGATACCATTCCGATTCCGATACTTTTGGATATCGGAAAGTATCGCTCAACTCTAGTTATCACCTTTGCTTTATGGCAAGGTGCTCCATCATGCTGGAAAAGGCATTGTTGATCGCCAAACTGCTCTTGGAGGGTTGGGAGAAGTTGCTCTTGGAGGACATTCTGGTACCATTCTTTATTCATGGCTGTGTTTTTAGATAAGACTGTGAGAGAGCCGATTCCCTTGGCTGAGAAGCAACCCCACACATGAATGGTTTCAGGATTCTTAACAGTTGGCATGAGACAAGACTGGTGGTAGCGCTCACCTTGTCTTCTCCGAATGAGGCGTTTTCCTGATGTCCCAAACAATCGAAAAGGGGATTCATCAGAGAAAATAACTTTACCCCAGTCCTCAGCAGTCCACTGCCTGTACCTTTTGCAGAATATCAGTCTGTCCATGATGTTTTTTCTGGAGAGAAGTGGCTTCTTTGCTGCCCTCCTTGAGACCAGGCCTTGCTCCAAGAGTCTCCGCCTCACAGTGCGTGCAGATGCACTCACACCTGCCTGCTGCCATTCCTGAGCAAGCTCTGCACTGCTGGTAGCCTGATCCCGCAGCTGAAACACTTTTTAGAGACGGTCCTGACGCTTGCTTGTCTTTCTTGGGCGCCCTGAAGCCTTTTTGGCAACAATGGAACCTCTCTCCTTGAAGTTCTTGATGATGCGATAGATTGTTGACTGAGGTGCAATCTTTCTAGCTGCGATACTCTTCCATGTTAGGCCATTTTTGTGCATTGCAATGATGACTGCACATGTTTCTTTAGAGATAACCATGGTTAACAGAAGAGAAACAATGATGCCAAGCACCAGCCTCCTTTTAAAGTGTCCAGTGGTGTCATTCTTACGTAATCATGACAGATTGATCTCCAGCCATGTCCTCATCAACACCCACACCTGTGTTAATGGAGCAATCACTGAAAAGAGGTTAGCTGGTCCTTTTAAGGCAGGGCTGCAATGATGTTGAAATGTGTTTTGGGGGATAAAGTTCATTTTCTAGCCAAATATTGACTTTGCAAGTAATTGCTGTTAAGCTGATCACTCTTTATAACATTCTGGAGTATATGCAAATTGCCATTAGAAAAAGTGAAGCAGTAGACTTTGTAAAAATTAATATTTGTGTCATTCTCAAAACTTTTGGCCATGACTGTACTGAGCCAGAATCTGACCCTGATGAAACTCAGGTGCCCCTTCCCGCATACTATACCACCTTACACGGTGACACAGACGAAGGTGCAGATGAAATTGAAGAGGAGGTGATGGATGACCCAGTTGTTGACCCAGATTGGCATCTATTGGGGGAAGAGGGTGCTGCTGACAATAGCTCAGAAGAGGAGAAGGATCCGCAGCAGGCATCGACATCACAGCAGCGGTTTTCTGGCAGGCCGTAGCAGTCCAAAAACGTGTTAATAAAACAAAAAGAGTTGCAGGACAGCTTGGCCAGACGGTCAAATTAGCACAGCGTGCAAGCCCTTAAAATTTATCCCATAGTAAGAAGAGTGCAGTGTGGCACTTTTTTGACCAAAATCCTATTGATGACGCAAAGGTTATCTGTAAGAAGTGCAGAAGGAACTTTAGCCAAGGGAAAAATCTCCGTAATTTGAATACCAGTTGCATGCTTAGATATTTAAACACCATGCACTTTCAACGTGGATGGACTACAAAACCTCAGGTAGCACATATGCACCTGCTCCGACTGAAGGTAGCCAGCAATGCTACTTTGCTTCCCCCACCGTAAGCCCACCACCAGCAAGAAATGTTGAGGTGTCGTCACAAGGCAAAAGCAGTCAGGGAATCACAATGTTTTTGCAACCAAAGACTGAATCTAGGCCATCATCACCACCACCTCAACCACCATCACCAACCCACTCTCAGTCCATCATGTCCACCGCTAGTTCCCTCATATGCAGCTCTCAAGTCCAGCTCACCCTAGCAGACACTCTGAGTAGGACAAGAAAGTATTCATCCTCTCATCCGCGTACACT
>JARQOD010003992.1:0-59186 GCA_033576555.1 Oophaga sylvatica | reverse complement strand
AAATATTCACTCCTGCTAAGGATTATAACCCTCAGTGAATTAATTTATAAAATGGAATCACTTTATGGGGATTTCGACTGTTTTGGTTTTCTGTCATTTAGTATATTAGGGCTTCTGCATATGGTGTGTCCAATCTCATCTGGGATCTGTTCCTGCTGTCCAGCTGGAGTAATCTGCTCCCTACTTCAGTCAATTGGAAAGTACCACACCCTATTAAAGCTCAAAGCATATTACCGGAATTTGCCAGATACAGCATTGTTCTCCTCTGGTTCAGTCTGTGCTCAGCTTGCGGCTTGGGTATTTGTTTCCTGTTGTGACCGTTGCCCGTTTACTGACTACTCTTGCGTCTTCTGATTCTGTATTCTCTCCTTCTGGTTCTGACCCAGCTACCTGACTATTTTTCTTGCCATCTAATACCACAGAATAGTAGGTAACACCATGGTCTAAGCCTAGGGGTCCCTGTGTAAGTCAAGATTCCATGTAAGTGTGTTAAAGGGTGATGAGCAAGTCAATCCTTGGGATATGGAAAGCAAAGATAGTGCCAAGCATGTTCATGGTGGACATCTTTTGAGCTGCCAGTTGACCACGAACAGTGCTCCCAATACATTGTGTCTGAAAACTATTCCAGCAAGATCTGCATTCAAATAGCTAAATGGCGCTCCTTCCCTTCTGAACACTGCCATGTGCCCAGAGAGTAGTGTACAACCATATGTAGGGTATTTTGAGAAGTTGAAAAATAATTTGTAAGATCCATTTGTTTTCTATTATCTTTTGTGAAGAATTCCAAAGTTACCACCACATAAGTGACACACGTCGGATATTAAAAATGGGGCCGGATTAGGAACTAGTGAAATGATCAAACGCAACAGTGTTCATTGTAATAAATGAGTAACTAGTGGTGAAACCTCTCTGGTGTATTTAGCGTATGGGTCTTGGAGACTTCACAATCTAAACTATCGTAAGCTCCAATATTTTCTGTCAGATGAGTTTCAAGAAGAAATATTAGGCATTTAAAGAGAACTGTGTATAAGGCCGGTTTCACACGTCCTGATATTTCCAGTACCGGAAAAAACAGTACCGGAGATGTCCATGTGTGTAATACTTGTGGCACACGTGTGCCGCCCATGTGCAGCATCAGTACCCCTTTGACGGCAGGCAGGAAAGAAGCGCTAAAGTAAACGCTGTTCCCCGTTGGCAGATGCTGAAGACGCTCTCATCATTTTCCCCTGTCTGCGGCGGGGAGAATGAGGAGTTATATTAAAGTCAGAATGATGACAGCAGGTGGGGGCTTTTTGGACTATTACTCCCATCAACCTACACCTACTGCCGCTAAGAAAAGTGACAGCAGGAGCGGATGATGGGAGTATTCCTCACCTGTCGCCTGCACTATAACTAAATAAATTAATGAAAAACCCGGAGTGGGTTCCCCTGTATTTTCTATAACCAGTCTGGCAAAACTCACAACTGGGGGCTGCAACCGTCAGCTTCAGCAAGGCTGGTTATCAAGAATAGAGGGGTCCCCACATTGTTTTTTTAATTATTTAAATAAATACTGTAAAAAAAAACGGCTTGGGGTCCCCCCCCCATTTTTGACAACCAGATTTGTTAAAGCTCACAACTGGGTGCTGTTATTCTCAGGCTTGTATGGGGCCACGGATATTGACCCCCCAGCCTAAAAATAGCAGCCTACAGCTGCCCAGAAAATCCACATCTATTAGATGCGCCAATTCTGGGGTTTTGCCAGCTCTTCCCACTTACCCTGTCGGGGTGGCAAGTGGGGTTCATGTTTATGGGGTTGATGTCATCCTTGTGTTGTCAGGTGACGTCAAGCCCACAGCTTAGTAATGGAGAGGTGTCTACATGACACCTCTCCATTACTAATCCTCTAGTTATATGGTAAATAAAGACACAGCTAGAAAAGTATTTTATTAGAAATAAAACAAAACACAGTTTTCGTTTTTTACTTAAAAATAACAAGCAGAGAATTCTCACGGTGATCTGCTGTGAAGTCACTTAGCTTGAACTGTGATGACCTCATCACTGACTTTTTCCCATGGTCCTGAGGTCACTGCAGTTCAGCCCGGCTGGGAACCTCGATGATGTCACTGGGGGTTAATGACACTGCGCTCGCAGCGGCTCATTCACCAGTGGTTCTCAGTCTGGTTGGTTGCATCTTGGCACCGTCCAGGTTGAAAATTAATTATCACTCAGACATGCTTACGGCGTAGTACAGAACGACAGACAGGTATGGTATATTGTTGTTTATTTTATTTTTATTACAGGAGAACGAGCTCTTCGGTGGAAATAGGCGTTAGTTATACTCACCTATGTTTGCTATTTTTAAGTAAAAAAGTAAAACTGTTTTGTTCTATTTCTAATAAAAGACTATTCTGGCTGTGTCTTTATTTACCATGTAACTATGGGGTTAGTAATGGATAGACACCTATCCATTACTAAACCATGGGCTTGATGTCACCTGACAATACAAAGGTGATATCAACCCCACAAATATGAGCCCCACTTGCGACCCCTACAGGGCAAGTGGGAAGAGCAGGGCAAAGTGTGTTGTGAATGGACTTGAAATGAGTTCTGAGCAGAGGCTCCCTCTGGTGGTTACAAGCGGTACTGGACTGTCCAGTGAAGATTGTGAGGATTGGGAATCAGGTGTTACTGACTGGTCTTATTTAAGGGAGTCGCCTTCCCATCAGGGTTGCCAGTATCAATTGTTCTGGTCTCAATCCTTGATTCCTGTTTCCTTTGTAGCCTGCTGTGTCGTGTCTGCATCTCCTGCTAACAGATAAGACATTTTCTTCTTTTTGTTTTTGTGCTTGATTTTTGCATTTTGTCCTGCACTTCTGTGGGGGCCTTCAGGGTCCCCTCCGGGGGCTTTTGCCCTCTCAGTTTAGTTCAGCCACTGATGTTATGTACATTTGCTTTTTCCAGTTTTTTCAGTGGCTGCTGTTTTGATTTTGTTACACCAGAGAACTAATTTAGGTGGTAGAGGTCGTGTGATCTCAGGTGTTTTTGAAATTAGTAGAGTTGGTGCTTTTCAGGGTTTTTTGGGATTGCAGTAAGTGCCCTTCCTATCCTTTTCTATTTAGATAGTTTGGGCCCCAACGTTTGCTCATACTATTTTCTGTCTGTGTCAGTATTTTTTCTTGTCTAACCGCCATTACATGTTTGGGGGCTTTCTATGTTCTTTGGGGATCTGCTCCGGGGCAGATAGCTTTCCTCTTTCTATCTTTAGGTATAGTTAGTTTCTCAGGCTGTGATGAGGCGTCTAGGACCAACGTAGGAACGCTCCACGGCTGCCTCTAGTTGTGGTGGTTAGTCAGGGTACTGCAATCTCATAGATTCCAACTGCTCTGGTGTATTGCCTTTTTACCTGCACTCCTCAGCTACCAAATCATAACAGTATCACCGGCCAAAACTGAAAATTATATGGTACTCACAGAAGGGAAAAATATTGTGAAAGAAAAAAAAAAAAGGTTGTCAGAGTTGTCAGAGATATTTTTCTGTTTGTTGCATTTTTTTTTTCCCTATGTATCTCTGGGTGCTGGGGAGGATTTTTTATCTCAATAGAGTTTGCACAGTTGTCTGGCCGTGTGGATCAGCTTGCCACTGAGGTTCGGAGTATTGCTACCTATCTTGCTAGGTTGCCTGTTGTGGAACCTAGGATTCCCATGCCAGATTTGTTTTTGGGGGATCGAGCCAAGTCTCTGAATTACAAAAATAATTGTAAATTGTTTTTTGCCTTAAAATCTAAGTCCTCAGGGAACGCAGCGCAGCAGGTTCAAATTGTCATCTCTCTCCTGCGCGGCGATCCTCAGGATTGGGCTTTTTCCCTGACACCTGGGGATCCTGTTTTGAGTGATGTTGATGCATTTTTTCAGGCCTTGGGGTTATTGTACGATGAGCCTAATGTCACTGATCAAGCTGAAAAAGCCTTGTTGGCATTAAATCAGGGGCTTGATGATGCTGAGTTATACTGTCAGAGATTCCGTAGGTGGCAGTCCTGACCAAATGGAATGACGACGCTTTGGCAGCCCTTTTTCGGAAGGGTCTGTCAGATAATGTAAAGGATGTTATGGTGGGATTCCCTGTCCCCTCTGGTCTCAATGATTCTATGTCATTAGCGATTCAAATTGACAGACGTTTGCGTGAGCGGAGAAGTATGCGTGGAATAGTGTTGCCTTGTGAACCTGCTTCTGAACCCATGCAGTGTGATAGAGTGGTTTCTGGGGCACTAGCGTCATGAGTTTCGAAAGCGCAATGGGTTATGTTTCTACTGTGGTGATGCCTCTCATGCTATTTCAGTCTGCCCTAAGCGGGGAAGACGTTTTGCACGCTCAGTTGTCTTGGGTAGTGTTCAGACTAAGTTTTTATTAACTGTTACTCTGATATGCTCTCTGTCCTCATTTTCTGCTCAGGCTTTCGTTGATTCGGGAGCAGCTATTAACCTGATGGATTTTGATTTTGCTAAACGTTGCGGGTTTCCCTTGATACCCCTACAGAAGTCTATTCCCCTACTGGGGATCGATTCTACCCCTTTGGCTGAGAATAAACCTCAGTTCTCTACTCAGGTGATAATGAGGGTTGAACCTGATCATCAGGAGAGCTGCAAATTTTTGGTTCTGTATAATCTGCATGACATTATCGTGCTGGGTTTCCCTTGGTTACAGTCTCATAATCCTGTTTTGGATTGGAAATCTGTGTCTGTAACCAGTTGGGGCTGCCAATGTGTTAATACCAACACTCCTGTTTTTTCTGCCTCCCCCCAGGCTTAGGATGTTCCTGACTTTTTGATTGATTTTTCTGATGTGTTTAGCGAAAGTAAATCTGCATCCTTGCCTCCCCATAGGAGCTATGACTGCGCTATTGAATTAGTGCCTGGTAGTAAATTCCCTAAAGGTCGCCTTTTTAACTTGTCTGTACCTGAACATGATGCTATGCGGTCTTATATCAAGGAGTCATTGGAGAAGGGTCATATCAGACCATCCTCTTCACCCTTAGGTGCCGGTTTTTTCTTTGTGGCCAAAAAGGATGGTTCATTAAGGCCGTGTATTGATTATCGTCTTTTGAACAATATTACTGTGAAATATCAATATCCGTTACCCTTGATTTCTGACCTGTTTTCCAGGGTGAAAAACGCTACTTGGTTTACCAAGCTTGACCTCAGGGGGGCATATAACCTTATTCGCATTAAGCACGGGGATGAATGGAAGACGGCATTTAACACCCCTGAAGGGCATTTTGAGTACCTTGTGATGCCCTTTGGGCTCACTAATGCTCCTTCTGTCTTCCAGTCCTTCATGAATGACATTTTCAGGGATTTTGTGGATAAATTTCTGATTGTTTATTTGGATGATATCTTGATTTTTTTCTAATGACTGGGACTCTCATGTGAAACATGTTCGAACTGTATTCCAGATTTTGAGAGAGAATGCTCTGTATGTGAAGGGATCAAAGTGTCTTTTTGGCGTACAGAGGATCTCATTTTTGGGATTCATTTTGTCCCCATCTGTTATGAAATGGACCCGGTCAAGGTTCAGGCCATCTGTGATTGGGTCCAACCTACTTCATTAAAGGCTCTTCAAAGATTTTTGGGTTTTGCCAATTTTTATCGTAAATTTATTGGTAATTTCTCGGATATTGTTAAACCATTAACTGATTTGACCAAAAAGGGTTCTGATGTGGTGAATTGGCCTCCTGAGGCAGTCTCTGCATTTCAGGAACTTAAGCAGAGATTCACTTCTGCTCCTGTTCTACGGCAGCCTGATGTTTCTCTGCCATTTCAGGTGGAGGTTGATGCCTCTGAAATTGGGGCAGGTGCCGTTTTGTCCCAAAGAGATCCAGAGACCTCTAAAAGTAACCCTTGTGCCTTTTTCTCTCGAAAATTTTCTCCTACTGAACGTAATTATGACGTGGGTAATCGGGAGTTATTGGCCATGAAGTGGGCTTTTGAAGAGTGGAGACATTGGCTGGAGGGAGCCAAACATCAGGTGGTGGTCCTTACGGACCATAAGAATCTGGTTTATCTGGAATCTGCCAAGCGACTTAATCCTAGACAGGCCAGGTGGGCCTTGTTTTTCACACGTTTTAATTTTGTGGTTTCCTTTCTTCCTGGCACTAAGAATGTTAAGGCGGATGCCCTCTCGAGGAGTTTCCTTGCGGACTCTCCTCAGGTATCTGATCCTTCTGTTATTTTGAAAGAAGGTGTAGTTCTTTCCGCCATCTCGCCCAATTTGAGACTGGCTCTGGAGGCGTGTCAGGAGGATAGGCCCGAGCGCTGCCCTGTTGGGAAATTGTTTGTCCCGGACCAGTGGAAAAAGAGTGTGATGTCTGAGATTCATTGTTCCGCGTTGGCCGGTCATCCCGGAATTTTTGGTACCAGAGACTTGGTTAGTCGGTCCTTTTGGTGGCCTACCTTGTCTCGTGATGTCAGGGAATTTGTGCAGTCCTGCGGGACTTGCTCTCGCTCCAAGCCTTGCTCTCGCTCTAGTGGTTTGTTGATGCCATTGCCTGTGCCCAAGAGACCATGGACCCATATCTCTATGGATTTCATTTCCGACCTCCCTGTTTCTCAGAGAATGACCGTCATCTGGGTGATTTGTGATAGGTTTTCCAAGATGATACATCTGGTGCCATTACCTAAGTTGCCTTCCTCCTCTGAATTGGTGCCTTTGTTCCTTCAGCACGTGGTTCGTTTACACGGCATTCCTGAGAACATTGTGTCTGACAGAGGAGTCCAGTTTGTTTCCAGATTTTGGAGGACCTTTTGTTCAAGCTTGGTGTTCAGTTGTCTTTCTCCTCGGCGTTTCATCCTCAGACCAATGGTCAAACTGAGAGAACAAACCAGACATTGGAGACTTATCTAAGATGCTTTGTGTCTGCTGATCAGGATGACTGGGTCTCTTTTTTGCCTTTGGCTGAGTTTGCTCTTAATAATAGGGCTAGCTCTGCCACTTTGATGTCTCCATTTTTCTGTAATTCTGGGTTTCACCCTCGATTTTCTTCAGGACAGACGGAGGCTTCTGCCTGTCCAGGTGTTGACTCTGTTGTGGAGCGTATGCGGCAGATTTGGGACCAGGTAGTGGAGAGGTTGTCCCTCTCTCAGGAGAGGGCCCAGCGGTTTGCTAACCGGCATAGGACTGATGGTCCTCGGTTTGGAGTGGGGGACTTGGTCTGGTTGTCCTCAAAAATATTCCTATGAGAGTGGCATCTCCTAAATTTAAGCCTAGGTTCATTGGACCTTATAAGATCATGGAGATTCTTAATCCTGTTTCTTTTCGTTTGCTTTTCCAGGGACATTTAAGATCCATAACGTGTTCCACAAGTCCTTGTTGAAGAGGTTTGTTGAGCCAGTGGTTCCTACTGCTTTGCCTCCTGACCCTGTTCTGGTTGAGGGCAATATGGAGTTTGTGGTTGAGAAAATATTGAATTCTCGTTTTTCTAGACGGAAACTCCAGTATTTGGTTAAGTGGAGAGGTTATGGTCAGGAAGACAATTCTTGGGTGTTTGCTTCGGACATCCATGCTAGGAGACTCATCCGTGCGTATCATAGAACTCATCCTGACCGACCTGGTTGCTCAAGTGAGGGTTCGGTGACCCCTCCTCAAGGGGGGGTACTGTTGTGAATGGACTTGAAATGAGTTCTGAGCAGAGGCTCCCTCTGGTGGTTACAAGCGGTACTGGACTGTCCAGTGAAGATTGTGAGGATTGGGAATCAGGTGTTACTGACTGGTCTTATTTAAGGGAGTCGCCTTCCCATCAGGGTTGCCGGTGATCAATTGTTCTGGTCTCAATCCTTGATTCCTGTTTCCTTTGTAGCCTGCTGTGTCGTGTCTGCATCTCCTGCTAACAGATAAGACATTTTCTTCTTTTTGTTTTTGTGCTTGATTTTTGCATTTTGTCCTGCACTTCTGTGGGGGCCTTCAGGGTCCCCTCCGGGGGCTTTTGCCCTCTCAGTTTAGTTCAGCCACTGATGTTTTGTACATTTGCTTTTTCCAGTTTTTTCAGTGGCTGCTGTTTTGATTTTGTTACACCAGAGAACTAATTTAGGTGGTAGATGTCGTGTGATCTCAGGTGTTTTTGAAATTAGTAGAGTTGGTGCTTTTCAGGGTTTTTTGGGATTGCAGTAAGTGCCCTTCCTATCCTTTTCTATTTAGATAGTTTGGGCCCCAACGTTTGCTCATACTATTTTCTGTCTGTGTCAGTATTTCTTCTTGTCTAACCGCCATTACATGTTTGGGGGCTTTCTATGTTCTTTGGGGATCTGCTCCGGGGCAGATAGCTTTCCTCTTTCTATCTTTAGGTATAGTTAGTTTCTCAGGCTGTGACGAGGCGTCTAGGACCAACGTAGGAACGCTCCACGGCTGCCTCTAGTTGTGGTGGTTAGTCAGGGTACTGCAATCTCATAGATTCCAACTGCTCTGGTGTATTGCCTGTTTTACCTGCACTCCTCAGCTACCAAATCATAACAAAAGTGCCAGAATTGGCGCAGCTAATAGATGGGCCTTTTATGGGCAGCTGCAGGCTGGTTATTGTTTAATCTGTATTTGTAGTTTTCAGTTAATGAGATTCTCGTCCTTCGGGGTGGGATTGTGGGCGGACAGTGGGTGGCCTGTGGGTGTGGCCTTATGTGGTGCTCTGAGAACATATTCATCAGTTTTTTCTTATGACAGGTCACTGAACCTTCAGTGACCTGCCCCCTATTTCACATAAAAAATTACATCCAGCAAAATGTCACCGGCGATGGCGGCGCCTGCGCAGTAGCATCTATAAATAAGTATGCTACTGGACAGGCGCCGCCAGTGTCATTTGTAAAAAATTTTTCTAAGCCTCACAATAACCACAATATTATAGGCATTATCAACAATAATATCAACACTATTATATGCATTACTAGTAGTGTTGAGCGATAGTGCTCGATATCTAAAAATATCGTATCGAAATTGTATCGCCGATAGCACTAAATATCGTCGATATCCGATTTCGATAGCGGAAGTCCCATGTAAGTCTATGGGAACAAAATATCGAAATTAAAAAAAACCATTCTTGCCTTGTTGGTTAATTGTACATGAAGGAAAACAACAAAGACTAATGTAGAATGTATTGGGGGAGGTTGAGGAGACAATAAAGGCATACATGTTTAACCCAATGCATTGGAATAGCATTAATATATTTTTTTTTGGAAATACGTTTGGATTGACTAACAAATTGACAATGTTGTTAACCTTTTTTCTATTTTGGCAAATATGTATGTTTCACAACTTCCATGCTCTTCACCTTTTTAACTTTTGCCAGTGCCACACTTTCTCCTTCATAATCTTCAGCAGCAGCATCATCTTTCTCATCAAATTATTCTTCATCTTCACCTTCTTAATCTTCTTCTTAAACTTCTTGCTATTCATGTTTTTGTTTACATTACTCATATTGTTATTATTAAGCTAATTAATCTTCTTCATATTCAAATTCTTCATCTTCTTCCTCTTCATCTTCTTCATCATATTCTTATTTGTGACAGAGATTCCTGTACTTGTAATCTGTAAAAGTATGAATTGTTCATCCTTCCGTTCTTGCTGTCACAAAAGATTTAAATTACAACAGTATTTGTCCGTGTTCAGTTTAGCCTGCAGCAGCAGGCATTTTCCAGGGGCACCACGAGGAGGAACGGACTCACCCCCATACACTGCTTAGTCTTCTTCTGCTTAGAATTTAGAGCATATATTTTGCTCTTCATTTTGGTCTTATACTTCATGTTCTTCTGCTTTTTGATCTTTTGCTTATTGTTCTTCTGTCTCTTGTTCTGTATCTTGTAGTTTGTCTTAACCTTCTTTGTCCTGTTGGTGATCTTCTTCTTGGTAATCTTTTATTTTTTCTTTGTGATGGTGTTCAGGCTGGTTGGCTTCATGCTCGTCGTCCTTGTTGTCGTCATCTTCTTCTGGGTGGTCTTTAATGTCGTCTAATTTCCGAGAAACAGCTGACGTTACTGGAACCCTGACGGGTATCAGATGGAGCAAGAGACAATGGAAGTAACGAGGACCAGCTGACTGTGCTGGACCCCGGACGGGTAGCAGAAGGAAAAGAGGCAATGTCACAACCGAGTACCAGCTGACGTTACTGTGACACGGTTACTAAGCAGGAGGTACCTGTGCTCCAAAGCACTACCAAGGACCAGCAGACGTTGCTGGAACTCGGATACGGAGATGGAGGCACCTAGGCCAAAGGCACTGGGGAGAACCACTTGACGGTACTGGACCCCGGACGGGTACCAGAAGGAAAAGAGGCAATGTCACAACCGAGTACCAGCTGACGTTACTGTGACACGGTTACTAAGCAGGAGGTACCTGTGCTCCAAAGCACTACCAAGGACCAGCAGACGTTGCTGGAACTCGGATACGGAGATGGAGGCACCTAGGCCAAAGGCACTGGGGAGAACCACTTGACGGTACTGGACCCCGGACGGGTAGCAGAAGGAAAAGAGGCAATGTCACAACCGAGTACCAGCTGACGTTACTGTGACACGGTTACTAAGCAGGAGGTACCTGTGCTCCAAAGCACTACCAAGGACCAGCAGACGTTGCTGGAACTCGGATACGGAGATGGAGGCACCTAGGCCAAAGGCACTGGGGAGAACCACTTGACGGTACTGGACCCCGGACGGGTAGCAGAAGGAAAAGAGGCAATGTCACAACCGAGTACCAGCTGACGTTACTGTGACACGGTTACTAAGCAGGAGGTACCTGTGCTCCAAAGCACTACCAAGGACCAGCAGACGTTGCTGGAACTCGGATACGGAGATGGAGGCACCTAGGCCAAAGGCACTGGGGAGAACCACTTGACGGTACTGGACCCCGGACGGGTAGCAGAAGGAAAAGAGGCAATGTCACAACCGAGTACCAGCTGACGTTACTGTGACACGGTTACTAAGCAGGAGGTACCTGTGCTCCAAAGCACTACCAAGGACCAGCAGACGTTGCTGGAACTCGGATACGGAGATGGAGGCACCTAGGCCAAAGGCACTTGGGAGAACCACTTGACGGTACTGGACCCCGGACGGGTAGAAGAACGCACCCATGAAAATGTAAGTTGACAGGACGCAAGCCGTCCGCAGTTACCGAATCACACAGTCCTACAGTGGGTGCTTATCCTATTGTCACAATGGAAACCGCCTTTATTTACATATCCCACAGCACACATAGGAATCACCTAAACTGCAGGCACCATAAGAGTCGGCTAACCCGAATGCAACACGACAGCACAACTTATTGGAGGATAATTGACGTTCACACTGCCAGGAAACAGCTGTCGTGCTGTAACCAGGCTGGCCAGGAGTCAGTACCCCTGCCAATTACTTACGAGCAACAAATGGCGGTGTTGTAGCCCAGGGAGTAGAGTTCAGGTGGTAGAAAGATGAACATAACAGGAGACATGGAAAACGTTGCCAAACAGTTATTTAATCTGAAAACGGACAGGCAAATTCAGGTGAGATCCATGCCTTGTTCATTTTCAGAAAAGTAAGCCGGTCTACATTCTCTGAGGATAGTCGCATGCGACGGTCTGTTACTACACCACCTGCAGCACTAAAGACACGCTCAGATAATACACTGGCAGCAGGGCAAGCCAGCACCTCCAATGCATACTGGCTAAGCTCTGGCCATGTATCCAACTTAGAGACCCAAAATTTGAAAGGGGAAGAGGCATTGGGAGTACACTTAGAGGGAAAGCCAAGTAGTCTGTCACCATCTTACGGAAACGTTTCTTCCTGGTGACTGGAGCCGTTTTGGATGGTGTAGACCTTGCTGGCGCTGTCACAAAACTTTGCCACATTTGTAACATACAGTTCTTGCCCTGTGCAGAGGCGCTGCTTCTGATCCCTCTTGTTGTAGAGGTGTCTACACTGCCTCGACGCACAGAGCTGCTTTGTAAAGCAGTAGCAGCAGCAGCAGCACCTCTCTCGGCTGCAATGTACAACAGTATGGATTGCACCAGTGTGTCTTGGTACTCCTGCATTTTACGGTCCCGGTTCACCGGTGTGATGAGGGTTTGTAAGTTGTCCCGGTAGCGAGGGTCTAGGAGGGTGTACACCCAATAATCTGACGTGCTGAGAATGTGGGCGATGCGGCGGTCGTTTCTCACGCACTGAAGCATGAAATCAACCATGTGCTGCAGACTCCCAACTGGCCAACAAAGGCTGTCCTCTGGAAGAGGCGTCATCTCTGTCTCCTCTGCATCACCCCACCCTCGCTCTACATACTGACTACAGCGTTGTGTATCTCCCTCTGTAGGGATTTCTTCCTCCTCCATTGACTCCTCCTCCTCCTCATCCTCCTCACAAAGTGAGCCCTGCCCAGCCCTTTGTGAGGAACCACGTTGCGCTGACTGTCCTGAAGGTAATTGAATTTGTGACTCCTCATCCTCCACCTCTTTCAAAACCTCTTCCTTTAGTGCTTTCAGTGATTTCTGAAGCAGGCAGATAAGGGGGACAGTCATGCTGACTAGTGCATCATCTGCACTCGCCATCCGCGTTGAGACATCAAACGCACGCAAAACGTCGCAGATGTCCTTCATAGAGGCCCACTCAGTAGTGGTGAAGTGTGAACGGCGCAAATTGCGAGTTGATTGCGCCTGATGAACGGGCACACAGTCCGCCACACGGTAGCCCGGGGGTCACGGCTTGTGATCCCACCGCTGCCACCAATATGTGATGAACGGGCACACAGTCCGCCACACGGTAGCCCGGGGGTCACGGCTTGTGATCCCACCGCTGCCACCACATGTGATGGAACGTGCACACACACGACGGCTGCTGCCGTCCGACCCAGTAAACTGCAGGGATTTATAACTATCCCACTTCCACTTAGGAACTTGCAGCTCTCTGGCGCCCCCCCTTACCCTCAGGTCAGTCAGGGAACTGCACCTAGGATAATTAGTCGCCAGACGGGTCACTTGGATGTGTGCTGGCTATTGGGCACGCTGCAGTGAGGGAATTATAATTACTCCTGGCTGCCGCCAGGCAGTACCCTTATAAACCCCGCTGCGTCACTGCCAGCGTCACCCAATAGATTAACACTTTACACCCCTTTCTATTAGCTGCCACCAGCTACGGCTTTTGATGAACAATTTATCAAGAGGGTCCGTAGCAACCCCAAAACAGTAGCGTAGTGCTTCAGGCACGTGCAAATTCGTTTATAGAGCAGGAGAAACAAACTAATAAATTTATAGGTTTATTCCTTAAAAACAGGCAATGCTTATATAATATAAAAAGATGTAACAAACTGAGACAATATCGTTATGTACAGATGCAGTTATAAAATAAAATAGGATTAAGAATGAAAATCACTCACATGGTTGTTAGATCATATACAGGCAAGCCAGGCTGGGGGAAGGGGCCACACGTCATAGTTCATTGGGAGATCTCTTATCAGCACATCCCAGCAGAAAGACTCCCGGTAAGGAACTTCACTGTAAGACTTATGCATGTCAGCTTCTGACCTCACAAAAAGGGCTGGTCCTCTGGCCACCTCCCCTGGCTGCAAGCTATGGTTTGAGCTCTGCAATATCATAAGGTTCATAACTCGTTCTGTGAACCTAGCAGAATAACGGCAGACCTATCAATGGTCTTGCTTTGAAATAATGGTTCAAATGAACCCAAACTTGGGTGACATAGCTCATGGGGCACCCGGGAATTCCATTTCTCGGGCTCTGTTGGAGTTACGGGTTCACCGGTACCACGGGAACGATGCCCGTCGGCGCATGGTTCAACACAGTGACGTTCGTGTTTCTAGCGAATGCTCCCCGGTAACCGATGTATATACCAACAGTCAAGAAGAATACTCCACAATGGCTGCTGAAGGGAAAAAGCACTGGCAGTACATATCACTCCTGGTGCAGGTGAAGGGGGGAACTCAAGGGAGCAATAATGCGAGTGCAGGCTGAAGGGAGGGAAGCAGTACAAAGAGAAGAATGCAGAGAGAAGGAGGTGCTCAGCAGACAAAAGCAATCAATCCAGCACAGCACTCATCACACCTCCCCCCTTTGAGGGCGCTACGGAGGCATGACCTGTCGGTAATCCGACATGCGCACCTCAGCGGGTTCGCCACGTCGTGATAACCCATCAGCATTCCCATGATCACTGCCTTTCTTGTGTTGTACGGCAAAATCATACTGCTGCAGGGCAAGGCTCCAGCGTAGCAACCTACCATTGGTTCCGGACACTGTGTGCAGCCAGCTCAGAGGGTTGTGGTCGGTGACCACCTTGAAGGTGCGCCCGTACAGGTAGGGCTGCAAACGTTGCAGTGCCCAGACCATGGCCAGGCACTCCTTCTCGATGGTGGAGTATGCCACTTCCCTTGGCAGAAGTTTCCGGCTCAGGTACAACACGGGGTGCTCCTGGTCCCCCGAATCAACCTGGCTGAGTACAGCACCGAGGCCAAATTCGCTGGCATCAGTCTGTACCAGGAAGGGCCGACTGCTGTCGACGGCTCTCAACACTGGAGAGCTGCACAGGGCTGTTTTCAAAGCTCGAATGCCGCCTCACAGCCATCTGTCCAGTTGACTGTTTGGGGTAGACCGCCCTTGGTGAGGTCCGTCAAGGGTTTTGCAATGGCGCTATAGTTCGGTACGAAACGCCTATAGTACCCTGCAGTGCCCAGGAAGGACTTCACCTGCTTTTTGGTCCTGGGGGTGGGCCAGGACACGATCGCGTCCACTTTCTCGGGCTCTGGACTCATGGAACCCCCGCCTACCCGGTGCCCCAGGTAGTGGACCTCCCTCATGCCCATCTGGCATTTTCCCGCTTGATGGTCAGACCTGCCTGGTGAATACGCTTGAGCACCTCCTGGAGATGCTGAAGGTGTTCCTCCCAGGTGGAACTGAAGACGGCAATGTCGTCCAGGTACGCCACAGCGTACTCCTCCAGTCCCTGAAGCAGGTGGTTGACCATCCGCTGGAAAGTGGCAGGGGCATTCTTCATGCCGAAAGGCATGACCGTGGACTCGTACAGTCCAAAAGGGGTGATAAAGGCAGATTTCTCCTGCGCCGCAGGGCTCAGGGGAATCTGCCAGTATCCCCGGCTCAAATCCATGATGGATATGTACTTGGCATTCGCCAACCGCTCCAGCAGATCCTCGATGCGTGGCATTGGGTGCGCATCAGAGGTAGTGAGGGCGTTGAGCCCCCTGTAGTCCACGCAGAACCGGGTGGTCCGATCCTTTTTTGGCACGAGAACTACAGGTGAGGCCCACGCGCTTTTGGACTGCCGGATCACCCCCAGCTGCAACATCTCATGGATCTCCTGGCGCATAATCTGCTGCACTTCCTCAGAGATCCGATAAGGTGTCCGCCGTAACGGGGCGTGATTCCCGGTGTCCACCTCGTGGACTGCCAACTCGGTCCTTCCGGTCAGTTCGTGAACTCGGCCCGGAAGGGTTCCAGAGTGGTCAGCAACTGCAACCGCTGGGAGACGGTTAGCGAGGCATTTACCTCCATGTCCTCAATGGACCCACTGGCATTAGCTTGGGCCAGCAGTCTAGGAGGGGATCCTCTTCCCCGTCCTCGGGCAGATTGCAGACCGGTAGGACGCAGGCTTCACGTTCGTGATGGGCCTTCATCATGTTGACGTGAAAGGCCTTGCGCCTACCCCGAGTGTGGTCAAGCGTGACCACGTAGGTGGCTGGGTTGAGCTGTTGGTGCACGATGTACGGGCCTTCCCAGGCTGCCTGAAGCTTATCCTTTGGTACGGGGACCAGCACCCACACCTTTTGACCCACCTGGTAGGTCCGCTCCCGGGCGTTCTGGTCGTACCAGTGCTTCTGGTCAGCCTGAGCCTGCGTCATGTTGTCATGCACCAACTGCGTCAAGGTCTGCATCTTGTCGCGGAAGCGCATGACATAATCCACGATGGACACTTCCGTGGGGTTTGGCTCATCTTCCCAGGATTCTCTTATCAACCCAAGGGGTCCCCGGACTCGCCTGCCATACAGGAGCTCAAAGGGGGAGAACCCCGTCGAGGCCTGCGGGACTTCTCTGTAGGCAAATAGCAGGTGTGGGAGGTACCGCTCCCAATCGCGTCCCTGGGTCTCAACCAGCATGCGGAGCATCTGTTTGAGGGTACCGTTAAAGCGCTCACACAAACCATTGGTCTGTGGGTGATACGCACTCGATACCATACGCGTCACCTGCATTTTGCTGCAGAGAGCCTTCATTAGGCGAGACATAAATTGGGTCCCTTGATCGGTAAGCATCTCCCTGGGAAATCCTACCCGTGAAAAGATGGTCACCAGTGCATCCGCCACCTTATCTGCCCTAGTTGAGGACAGAGCTACTGCCTCCGGGTACCGGGTAGCGTAGTCTACCACAGTAAGGATGTATTGCTTTCCAGAGCTGCTGGGGACGGCCAGCGGGCCCACAATGTCCACCGCGATCCTCTGGAAAGGCTCCTCTATCACTGGCAACGGGATCAGGGGAGCCTTAAGAGCAGGCCCCGCCTTCCCCACTCTTTGACAGGTGATACAGGAGCGGCAGTAGTTAGTCACATCTGTCCCCATCTTGGGCCAATAGAAGTGTTGAGACAGCTGTGCCTTAGTTTTGCTAATCCCCAAGTGTCCAGCAAGTGGAATCTCATGGGCAATCCTCAACAACTCACCTCGGAACTGGTGCGGGACGACCAGCTGTTTTTCCCTCAACCACTCCTTTTGGGAACCTCCGGGTACTGTCTCCCGGTACAACCTTCCTCGTTCCCAGAACACCCTCTCCTTATCGGTCACGGAGGTGGGCGTCTCGGCGAGGTGCCTCAAGTTCCCCAGGCTCGCATCTGAGTGCAGAGCGGCCTGGAACTCCTGGCTGGAGGCAGCCAGAAGTGACGTCAGGGTTCCTTCCTCACTGGGACCCTCTGGGACCGGCTCTGGGTCCACCTCTGGTTCAGTCTCTCCTGTAGCGGAGGAGGGTCCAGATGGCAGGGCGCTACCTGCGATCCGGGCACTCTGACTGCGGGTGACAGCAGCTACATATGCAGTCTCCCCGGGGATTTCTATAGACCCATCAGCCTGCGCTGCTATGGGCTCTACCTCCCCATCCACCCCCAACACTTCAGGAGCAGTGCTACTTATGGGCCAGTTACCTTCCTCGGTGGCACTGGTCAGTGTCATGGCGTCACCTTCCTCCCGGTTCCCATGCACCTCCCCATTTCCTTGAGCACTGTCGCTTGCTCCTGCTAGGGGTTCCTCAGCCGTCTCACTCCGCAGAGCGACGGGACTGAACGCTCCTGTACCTGTGGACACATCTACCACTTCAGAGAAAGGGTTAACAGATTCAGATGGCACAGATACATCACTATCAACATCAGTCCTAGGGAAAGAAAGGTTATCAGTTGCATCATCACTTCGCAAAGCATTAGCAGGTAACACAATCAGTTTCCCATCATCATCAACATCAACATCATGGTTAACGTTAACCTTATCATCAGATTGGGAAGGGGTGTCAGGGACATAGTACGCCACCATCCTCCCCAGATCAGTCCCCAATAAAACATCAGTGGGCAGGTTTTCGGACACCCCCACTTCCTTCACCCCGCTCCCGGTACCCCAGTCAATGAAAACTCGGGCTATCGGCAAGGGGTAGTGGACGCCCCAATCCCTGTGACAGTTAAGGTTTTCCCGGAATCAACTCTTCAGGGGCCGCCAGTTCGGGTCGGATGAGGGTTCGTTCAGCCCCGGTGTCCTTGAGGCCTGTAGCAAGACGGGCCCCCACGCGGACGGGCTGCACATTGTCATCAACCCTCCCCACCACACCACCCACCAAAAGAACAGAGGCGTTGGGCCCGGAGGCCTTGGCTGGGGGGTTCTTCTGCCTCTCCGGACAGGTGGCGCTGATGTGACCAGTCCTTTTACAGGAGAAACACTGGCGGGGGTCTGATGTAGGCCTGGCGCTGGCAAAGGGGATAGTGCCTCCAGAGGGACGACTGGCAGGGGCACTGGGGTTGGTTGCAGGCTTACCCCCTCCCCAGCGGGTGGCGACGGACTTCCGCACCTCGGGTTTCCGGTTGGCCTCATAGCTGTCGGCGATCCGGGCTGTTGTGACCGCGTCCTCTGGTTCTCGGTCCAGGATGAACTGTCGGACCTCAGCTGGGCACAGATGCAGGAACTGGTCTTTGATCATCAGGTCTTTCAGCTCCTCATAGGTGTCAACTGACGGTCCATGGATCCACTGGTCAAAGTGGTTCCTGAGTCCTTGCACCACATCGCTATAACTGTCGTGTGGGCCACGTTGGAGGTTCCGGAACTTCTTTCGGTATACCTCAGGGGTTAGCTGGTACTTGGGATCAGGGCCTGCTTGATGGCCTCATAGTCACTGTCTTGATCTGGCGCGAGGGAAGCGAACGCCTCCAAAGCTTTGCCCTTTAGCCCGGGGGTCAAGTACCTGGCCCATTGGTCGGCAGGCAGCCGGTACTGTCTGCAGACTTTCTCAAAGGCCCGCAGAAAAGTGTCCAAGTCTCCGTCCCTTTCCAGCACGGGAAAGTGCTCCGGCCGGGGCTTGGGACTCTGAGTGCTGCTGGGCACACTGCTCTGGGCTGTGGAGGGCATTGCCCCTCGCTGAACCATCTCCAGCTCATGGGCTCTCTGCGCTTGGGCTTCCCGCTCGGCTCGGGCTCTCTCAGCCTCCCGCTCGGCTCTCTCAGCCTCCCGCTCGGCTCTCTCAGCTCTCGCTGTTTGGCCTCTCGCTGGTCGGCTCTCTCTTGAGCTTGCTGGATCAGCCTCAGGCGTTCTTCCCGGTTGTCAGAGGTGAGTCCCTCCAGGGCCGCCTGCAGGTAAGGGTCCACCTCTCTCTGGGTGTAAGCAGTCAGGGGTTGGGCCTCTGTTCCTGCGGCACCACCTTGGCTTGGGCCGGCTCCTGCGCCCGCCACGCTCCGATGCTCGCCCAGCTCCTTCAGGGCCTGGACCAGTTGGCCTTTGGTTCGGTTCGTGTGGACAAGGCCGTGGTACTTGCAGATTCCCACAAGGGTGTCCTTGCTCTGCTTTTCGAACCAACTTGCTCCTATGGTAGCCATGGTTGCCAAATAAAAGATAGGATAGAAAAACAAAGAGAAGGGAGGGGTAACCGCAAGTACACACAATTGTCTCAGGACTAATAAACACTGAGTCTGTTCTCCAAAACTTTAGCTGCAGGGTCGCTGAAGAACCGTGCAAGTTTTTTAGTGAATGGAATGATTGCTCAAACCAGATCACTAATGCTCTATAATCCCACCGCTGCCACCAATATGTGATGAACGGGCACCCATCCGCCACACGGTAGCCCGGGGGTCACGGCTTGTGATCCCACCGCTGCCACCAATATGTGATGAACGGGCACACAGTCCGCCACACGGTAGCCCGGGGGTCACGGCTTGTGATCCCACCGCTGCCACCACATGTGATGGAACGTGCACACACACGACGGCTGCTGCCGTCCGACCCAGTAAACTGCAGGGATTTATAACTATCCCACTTCCACTTAGGAACTTGCAGCTCTCTGGCGCCCCCCTTACCCTCAGGTCAGTCAGGGAACTGCACCTAGGATAATTAGTCGCCAGACGGGTCACTTGGATGTGTGCTGGCTATTGGGCACGCTGCAGTGAGGGAATTATAATTACTCCTGGCTGCCGCCAGGCAGTACCCTTATAAACCCCGCTGCGTCACTGCCAGCGTCACCCAATAGATTAACACTTTACACCCCTTTCTATTAGCTGCCACCAGCTACGGCTTTTGATGAACAATTTATCAAGAGGGTCCGTAGCAACCCCAAAACAGTAGCGTAGTGCTTCAGGCACGTGCAAATTCGTTTATAGAGCAGGAGAAACAAACTAATAAATTTATAGGTTTATTCCTTAAAAACAGGCAATGCTTATATAATATAAAAAGATGTAACAAACTGAGACAATATCGTTATGTACAGATGCAGTTATAAAATAAAATAGGATTAAGAATGAAAATCACTCACATGGTTGTTAGATCATATACAGGCAAGCCAGGCTGGGGGAAGGGGCCACACGTCATAGTTCATTGGGAGATCTCTTACTCAGCACATCCCAGCAGAAAGACTCCCGGTAAGGAACTTCACTGTAAGACTTATGCATGTCAGCTTCTGACCTCACAAAAAGGGCTGGTCCTCTGGCCACCTCCCCTGGCTGCAAGCTATGGTTTGAGCTCTGCAATATCATAAGGTTCATAACTCGTTCTGTGAACCTAGCAGAATAACGGGCAGACCTATCAATGGTCTTGCTTTGAAATAATGGTTCAAATGAACCCAAACTTGGGTGACATAGCTCATGGGGCACCCGAGAATTCCATTTCTCGGGCTCTGTTGGAGTTACGGGTTCACCGGTACCACGGGAACGATGCCCGTCGGCGCATGGTTCAACACAGTGACGTTCGTGTTCCTAGCGAATGCTCCCACCGTGTTATTAACCAAAAAAGAATGAATACTCCAACATGGCTGCTATAGGAAGAAAGCACGTGTTCGGACAATGCAGGACCCCTGCGGTGAAGCGGGAAAACTTCCAGCACTGGCAGCTCACATTACACTGCCTGAGTGCAGGCTGACAGGGGGGGAAGGGAGAAGTATGAGAGCTGCAGAGAGAAGGAGGGCTTTCAGCAGTACAAAAAAAAAAAAGAGATGAGGACAGCAATTCCAGCACAGCACTCATCACACTCCTCATCCTCCACCTCTTTCAAAACCTCTTCCTTTAGTGCTTTCAGTGATTTCTGAAGCAGGCAGATAAGGGGGACAGTCATGCTGACTAGTGCATCATCTGCACTCGCCATCCGCGTTGAGACATCAAACGCACGCAAAACGTCGCAGATGTCCTTCATAGAGGCCCACTCAGTAGTGGTGAAGTGTGAACGGCGCAAATTGCGAGTTGATTGCGCCTGTTGCAGCTGATACTCCATTACTGCTGGCTGCTGCTCACACAACTGCTCCAACATATGTAACGTGGAATTCCACCTGGTGGGTACGTCACATATGATGCGATGTTCAGGAAGGCGAAATCTGACTTGCAGAGCTGCAATGCGCGATCTGGCCATGCTGGAACGTCGCAAGTGAGCGCACTCTAGGCGGACCTTGTGCAGCAGTGCATCAAGATCCGGATAGTCCCTCAAAAAACTCTGCACGACCAAGTTGAGCACATGTGCCAAACATGGTATGTGAGTGAGGTTGCCAAGGCCCAGAGCTGCCACCAGATTTCGGCCATTGTCACACACTACCAAGCCTGGCTGGAGATTAGCTGACAAAAACCACACATCGCTCTCCTGCTTGATGGCATCCCAGAGCTCCTGCGCTGTGTGGCTTCGATTCCCCATGGGAATTAATTTCAGTACGGCCTGTTGACGTTTGGCCACGGCTGTGCTCATATCGGTCGCAACAGGTAAGCGTTCACGGGTCCATGTGGAGGTATACCGTGACGGCTCGTGCAACGATGATTCTGAGGAACTGGAGTAGGAGGAGGAATCAATGTGCACAGACTGGATTCCTGCAATCCTTGGAGTTGGCAGAACACGTACAGCGCCACTGGCAAGATCTGTACCCGGCTCCACAACATTGACCCAATGGGCAGTGAGGGAAAGGTATCGTCCCTGGCCATGGGTACTGGTCCACGCATCGGTGGTCAGGTGGACCCTGCTACTGACGGCGTTTAGTAGCGCATGTTTAATGTTTCCCTCGACATGTTTTTGCAGAGCAGGGACAGCTTGCCTGCTGAAATAAAATCGGCTTGGCACATTATATTGTGGGACTGCCAATGCCATAAAGTTCCTGAAACTGTCAGTCTCCACCAGCCTGAATGACAGCATTTCAAGGGACAGGAGTTTTGCAAGGCCAGCATTCAGAGCCTGTGCTCGTGGATGGTTTGCCGAGTATGGCCGTCTTTTATCCCATGCCTGTGTTACCGATGGCTGTTTTTTGTACTGGGAGTGTGACGATGACTGTGAACTTGCTGCAGTGGGTGGAATAACAGTTTCTCTATGGACAACAGTGACCGAGGTTCTTCCATGGAGATCCTGTGAGGAAGCCGAAACAGGTGTGTGAGAGCTGGAGGTAGAGGCTCGAACATGACCTAAAGATGTAGGTGCTGCTGTAGGTTGGCCTACATCTCCAGTGTGTCTTTGGAACTCAGCTACGTGCTTTGTCCGTACATGTGTCCACATATTTGTGGTATTCAGGTTCCTGATATTTTTACCTCTTTTAACTTTTTGCTTACACAGCTTGCATTGAACATAGCAAATATCATGTACAAGTCTGTCAAAAAAGGACCACGCAGTGCAAGTCATGGGAGCGCCAATTTTGACAGTTCTAAGAGAACTGCTCCCAACAGGTGCCAAACTGGAGGCTACAGGCAAGCGAGTCTGCAGCCTACCTCTCCCTCCTCTTTGTACCGTTGGGACAATCTCTTCCTCAGAGCTGCTCCCACCACCTTCCTGTTGCTCACGCCATGTTGGGTCTCGGACTTCATCATCTCCACTACCCTCTTCCAACACCTGCTGCTGTTGGATGGTCTGGGCAGCACCATGCTCCACAAAACCTGGCACCTGAGTCTCATCATCATCATAAGATGCGTTCTGCGGTGTGCTGTCCATCGGCACTGGCTCACCCACCTCTTCAGATTGAGAGAGACACAGCTGTTGCGCATCACTGCATACTCCCTCTTCTTCAAATTGCAGAATGCTGCTTGCCTGTGCCCGTGTTTGCGAGCCAACAGATTCTGAGAACAGAAGCAGAGACTCAGCTGGCTCCTGTACAGAACTCTCTGACTGCCTTGGCAATTTGACAGGCGGTGAACAGACAGATGGTTGCTCAACAGTGTTGTGTTCCTGAGAGGAGGTGGAAGGAATTGAAGTCAAGCTCAAGGAACACTGGATTTTGACTGTTGCAGCTGAAGGAGGACATCAGTAAACCTAGCCTAGCGGCGCGAGAGTTTGGCTTATATTTCCCCGCTTGATTATCTCTTGAACAATAAGAACATGGAGAGAGCTAGGAGCCATGTGGTGAGCTGCATTTCTTGCTACATGTTCATAGACTTACCAGTGGAAAAGCCAAACTTCACATGCCAGAAATGCAAGCTTGTGTCCCTGTTGGAGGAAAAGTTGCAAAATCTGGAAGAGAGGTTATCTACATTGAAGACCATTAAGGAAGGTGAAGAGTTCTTAGACAGAGCAGAATTATCTCTTCATGGTACAGAAAGAGAAGAAATTCGAAGTGCAACTGAAGAAACAGAGGAATGGAAGCATGTGACCCAGAGAAGCAGGAGGATCAGGAGGCAGTCAGCACCAATTTCTGCTCAGGAACACAATAACCAGGCCTCCTTACACAGGAGAACGATGAAGAAATACATCAGGATAAGACTTTGCCCACAAACAACCTTGTACGCCCTCAGAGTCCTCCTGAATGGAGAAAGAAAACTGTTGTGAAGAGAAACGGAGAGTTGTTGTCATGGGCGATTCCCTGTTGAGAGGAACAGAGGCCGCTATCTGCAGACCGGATATAACCTCAAGAGAAATGTGCTGTCTTCCAGGTGCAAAAATTAAAGATGTGTCTGACAGGATATCAGGACTCTTCAGACCTAAAGATGACTACCCATTCCTGCTAATACATGTGGGGACAAATGACACCGCTAGAAACGACCTGGAAACCATCTGCAGTGACTTTGAAAACTTAGTAAGAAAGTGAAAGAACTGGGAGCGCAGGTGGTCTTCTCTTCCATCCTCCCAGTGGATGGCCATGGAACAAGGAGGTGGAATAAGATTCTGCAGGTGAACAACTGGCTACGTCGATGGTGCCGTCAGCAAGGATTTGGATTTCTGGATCACGGAGTGAATTACCTATACGATGGACTACTTGCTAGAGATGGGGTGCACCTTACGAAGACTGGAAAACATGTATTTGGAAGTCGCCTTGCTACACTCATCAGGAGAGCTTTAAACTAGAACAATGTGGGAAGGGAAGCAAAACGCCAGCAAAAGCCATACACTTGACAAATACTATTGAGATTTCTGCTATTAGAAGTGAAGGGGAAGAACAAAGACAAAAAAATTTACATAATAAAAATATTGAAGGAAGAGAAACCAATCACAAACTAAAGTGTTTCTATACGAATGCACAAAGCATGGGCAACAAACAAGGAGAACTGGAGCTACTAACGCAGGAGAAGAAATATGATGTCATTGGAATCACTGAGACTTGGTGGGACGATACACATGATTGGAATACAAGGCTAGAAGGATACAACTTATTTGCAAGAAACAGACTTGATAAACGAGGAGGAGGTGTTGCATTGTATGTTAGAAAAGCGTATATCTGCACAGAGATTGACGCTTCAAAGACTGGGAGTTCTGTGGAAACTGTTTGGGTAAGAATACAAGGACAGAACAATGGAAAGGACACCATTGTAGGCATTTACTACAGGCCGCCTGTGCAAGCTGAAGATATGGATGAACTCTTTATGCATCAAATGGCCAAGTTCTCCAAAAAATATGACATAGTGGTCATGGGAGATTTCAACTATCCAGACATTTGTTGGGAATCTCTCTCAGGCAAAACTAACAGGTCCAGGAAATTCTTATCCTCTCTTGCTGACAACTTTATCTTCCAAAAGGTAATGGAGAAAACAAGGGGATCTGCTACCTTGGATCTAATCCTCATAAACAGGGAGGAAATGGTGGAGGAGGTAAGAGTGGCTGGGACTCTAGGAGGTAGTGACCATGCTATTTTAGAATTTTGGATAACAAGAGGAGGAAGACCTGTGAAGACTCAGACGTCAAGGTTAGATTTCAGAAAGGCAGATTTTAAGGAACTCAGAAAGAGAATTGGAGGGATCCAATGGCTGGATATCCTTAAGGACAAAAATGTCCAGGAAGGATGGAAAATCTTGAAAAATGAGATTCTCAAAGCACAATCGTTAACAATTCCGAAAAGAGGGAAGAATGGGAAGCATTTAAGGAAACCAGGATGGATGAACATAGAACTTAAACACATGCTAAAAAGGAAGAAAGAAATGTTTATCAAATGGAAAGAGGGAGGCATATCTAAAGAAGAATATAATGCCGTCTGCAGAACCTGCAGGGCACAAATCAGATTATCTAAAGCTGACAATGAATTAAGGCTTGCAAGTGACGTCAAAAGCAACAAAAAAGGATTTTGGGGATACGTCAAAAGTAAAAGAAAAGTCAAAGATGCTATAGGATTTTTACAGGATGAAAATGATGAAATGGTAAGTCAGGATGTTGAGAAGGCTGAACTTTTAAATTCCTATTTTGCATCTGTTTTCTCTCAGAAAGGAAATGTAACATCAACTGATCTTCACTGTCCTATTAAAGGAATAGAAGAATCCAGGATATCTATAAACAGAAAGACAGTGAGGAAACATTTAGCTAACATAAATGAATTCAAGTCTCCAGGTCCAGATGAATTACACCCCAGGGTTCTGAAGGAGATAGCAGAAGAAATTCTTGAACCACTGTCCATAATCTTTGAAAATTCTTGGAGAACAGGAGAAGTCCCAGAAGACTGGAGAAGAGCAAATGTTGTTCCTATCTTCAAAAAGGGGAAGAAGGTGGACCCAGGGAACTACAGGCCGGTGAGTCTGACTTCTATACCAGGAAAGATCTTTGAACAAATTATTAAAGAACATGTATGCAAGTACCTGGATAAGAATGAAGTGATTAAACAGAGTCAGCATGGGTTTGTAACTAATAAGTCATGTCAGACTAACTTAATTTCCTTCTATGACAGAATCACTGACTGGGTGGATCAGGGAAATGCTGTGGATATAGTATATCTTGACTTCAGCAAAGCATTTGACAAAGTATCTCACACAATCCTTATTGAAAAAATGACTAAGTATGGAATGGACAAGGCAACTGTTAGGTGGATTCATAACTGGCTTAGTGATCGGACCCAAAGAGTGGTTGTAAATGGCTGCACATCCAGTTGGAAGAATGTCTCAAGGGGGGTACCACAAGGCTCTGTTTTGGGCCCTGTATTGTTCAACATCTTTATCAATGATTTAGATGAAGGAATTGAGGGTAAACTGATCAAATTTGCTGATGACACAAAGCTAGGAGGGGTAGCTAATACTAGAGAAGAGAGAGAGAGGATTCAAAAAGATATACATAAACTGGAGCAGTGGGCAGCAACTAACAGAATGGATTTTAACAGGGAAAAATGCAAAGTACTACATCTGGGCAATAAAAATGAAAAAAGCATATACAAAATGGGAGGAATAGGGCTAAGTAGCAGCACATGTGAAAAAGACTTGGGTATACTAATTGATCACAGACTTAACATGAGTCAACAGTGTGATGCAGCAGCAAAAAAGGCAAATGCAATTCTAGGATGTATCAACAGAAGCATACAGTCTAGATCACGTGAGGTCATTATTGCCCTCTACTCCTCTTTGGTCAGACCTCATCTGGAATACTGTGTCCAGTTTTGGGCACCACATTTTAAAAAAGACATCAACAAACTGGAGCAAGTTCAGAGAAGAGCCACCAGAATGGTGACCGGTCTGCAAACCATGTCCTATGAGGAACGGTTGCAGGATTTGGGAATGGTTTAGCTTGCAAAAAAGAAGACTGAGAGGAGACTTAATAGCTGTCTACAAATATCTCAAGGGCTGTCACATTGTAGAAGGATCATCTTTATTCTCATTTGCACAAGGAAAGACTAGAAGCAATGGGATGAAAACTGAATGGGAGGAGACACAGATTAGATATTAGAAAAAACTTTTTGACAGTTAGGGTGATCAATGAGTGGAACAGGCTGCCACAAGAGGTGGTGAGTTCTCCTTCAATGGAAGTCTTCAAACAGAGGCTGGATAGACATCTGTCTGGGATGATTTAGAGAATCCTGCTTTGAGCAGGGGGTTGGACCAGAAGGCCCAGGAGGTCCCTTCCAACTCTACCATTCTATGATTCTATGATAAGTCGATGCATTGGCTGCCATCCAACCAACAACGGCTTCAATTTGTTCTTCCCGCAGCAGGGGGGCACACCGAGCTCCTACCAAAGTGCGCATAAAGGAACGCTCACGGGGATAAATGGTGGATGCTGTGTCACTGAGGGCGGCAGCAGACACAGAATCCCCACGTCCTCTCCCTGCTGAAACTCCACGGCCACGGCCACGACCACGTGCCTTACTCACTGACTTCTTCATCTTGGTAGATTGATAAAGAAAGTCAGAAAAGTTATAAGGCCTAAGTGTGGTTATTACGCAGAGACTGAAGTGAACACTGAAACACAACTGTTCACAATCTGTGAAAGGCTACTCCTTTGTCTACTTCTATAGTGTTTGCAACCAATATATTGTATACGGATGGAAGCGCGTCACACTAATGGATTAGATTTTTTCAAATATAATGGAGCAGCACCAATTAGAGAAAAATGTGAAGGATGAGGCAGTGACACACGCTCAGCAGACTACAACCAGCAGTGGTTGAAGAACTAACTGGAGCGTGATCTGCACTCAAAAAATCAAAACCTCACAGACTGCAGTGAACACTGAAACACAACTGTTCACAATCTGTGAAAGGCTACTCCTTTGTCTACTTCTATAGTGTTTGCAACCAATGTATTGGATACGGATGGAAGCGCGTCACACTAATAGTTAAATTGCATGGAGCTGCAAGAATTACACTGAAGGAAAAAAAAAATAGTCTGTGAGTGACATGTGCAGATGCCTACAGACAGCGTTGCATGCAGAGCAAACTGCAGCGTCACCTGCACTCACACACACCTTGCAGAGCTGTTAAAACAACACTGCAGGCAAAAGGAAGCTTTACACAGCGGTTGGTGCTAGCCTGCCTACAGCACAGTACACTAAATCGCAATCTCTAACTGTCCCTCAGAGTCAGCACAGCAGCGTTCTGTCCCTTACTGAATTCACAGCACAGTGACGCTAAAATGGCAGCGGCGCCTTTTATAGTGCATTCTGACATCATTTCAGCATCCAATCACAGCCATGCCATTAGTTAACATGACCGCAGCAGTACAGGATGTGCCCACACTTCTTAGGATTCCTCATTGGCTGACTAAAATCACATTGCCTCGCAAAGAATTATGGGAACTTCCGATTCCGGTTTTCGATAAGACGAAAATATCGAAACGAATTATCGAAAGGCCGATAGAGCTAATATCGGCCGATAGCCGATATTTGCATTATCGTATCGCTCAACACTAATTACTAGCTATGAACCCGTTCTACACCCAGGTGGCAAGCATTTTTATAGGTATATGGTCTCCCATACTGGTATGTGGTGCCCCACTCCTATCCTGGTATGCATGGCACCCCTCATCCCTATCCTGGTATGCATGTACCCCTCATCCCTATCCTGGTATATATGGTCCACTCACCCCCACCCAAATCTGGTATGCATGGCACCCATTCCTCATCCTGGTATGCTTGGTCCCTTCAGCCCCCAATCCTGGTATGCATGGTACCCCCTCATCCCTATCCTGATATGCATGGTACCTGCTCATCCATATCCTGGTATTCATGGTTCCCTCACCCCCCAATCCTGGTATGCATGGTCCCTTCACCCCCCAATCCCGGTATGCATGGTCCCCTCACCCCCCAATCCTGGTATGCATGGTCCCCTCCCACTCAATTCTGGTATGAATGGTCCCCCCTCATCCCTATTGTAGGATGTATGGTACCCTTCACCCCCCAATCCTGGTATGCATGATCCCCTCATCCCCCAATCCTGGTGTGCATGTTACCCCTCATCCCCCAATCCTGGTATGCATGGCCCCCTCACTCCCCAATCCTGGTATGCATGGTCCTCTCACCCCCGATCCTGGTATGCATGGTCCCCTCGCCCACTTCCTGATATGCATGGTCCCCTCACACCCAATCCTGGTATGCATGGTCCCCTCATCCCCAATCCTGGTATACATGGCACCCCTTACCTCCCAATTCTGGTATGCATGGACCCCTCACCCCCAATCCTGGTATGCATGGCCCCAGCAGAAAACAATAAAAATAACAAACCATTACACTTACCTACCCGGCGCTCCCTTGCAGCCTCCTGCTCTTGTGCCAGAAACTGTTTTATGCTTGTAAGCAGCACAAAGAACAGTGAGTATTCATGAATATTCATTTCTCTTAAGTAGAGGCACACGTGACCGCTGGCAGCAGCAGGAAGTCGGTGGCTGACACTACGCGCTACTGAAGAGGAATGAATACTCACTGCTCTCTGTGCGCACAGTCCCGGCGAGTACTCCGGCAGCTGTGCTCTGCTTGTGAGCAACGCATGTCGTCTCTGCCATGTGCTGCTTACAAGCATAAAGCAGTTGCTGGCATCGGAGCAGGGCGCTGCGAGGGAGCTCCGGGTAGGTAAGTGTAATGTTTTCTGATGGGGCCATGCATACCAGGACCGGGGTTGAGGACTTATCATATCTAGATACAATTATTAAACAGAAATGAATATTCATTGCCCTCCAAATCCCATGGGTGTGGAATGCAGTGCCTATTCATTTCTCTTTAGCAGCGGGAACAGGAATCAGCTGCAGCCACCGACTCCAGCCTCCTGTGACCTGCTGCTCCGCCAATGCCGTTCCCCCACCTCCCCACCACAGCCAGAGCCGGTACATCCGGACTATAAGACGCACCCATTCATTCTATGATTTTCCTCCAGATTTTTGAAGGAAAAAAGTGCATCTTATAGTCCGAAAAATACGGTAGTTTTAATACAAATTGAAAAGTCAGGATCAAGGGAAACTCTGCTGTTATTGTACAGAAATTCACACTTGGCCTCACTGCACATTTAATGTTGTCGATCATAAAAGGGAAGTTTGGCCAGAAAGACTGGACCTGGTCTTGTAGGGACCATATGAGACATTCAGCAGCACAGAAGAGAGAGAAGATTCATCCGATAAGATCTCAGGGATCTAGGAAGCCAACAGCATCATCACCCTCCGCTTTCTCTTACAGGCCCATCATAATATTTTCCTTCATGTGATTTTCTATCGATCAGCACATTCTACGTACTCTGTCATTTGGCTTTACAGTTTACAGATCTGGGCAGGTAACGGTCAGCGTCTCCTAAACCCAGTGGGTAGGTGGATCCTCCAGGGTGTAAGTTCTATAGAAAAGGGCTTTCAGTGACCAAAGTCATTTGAACAGTTTTGGGTGGAGGAGACTGTTGTGGTCTAGAGGTAAAATGGTGATCATGGTAATACGGCCGGACAACACCACCGATAAAGCAGCCACAGCCGGTGACTGAGAAGAATCTGTGACTTCTCTGCATTTAGTGGTCACTACTCACCTGGGTAGTCATATGTGGGAATCTCCTCTTTACACCACTCATCACCCCTCACATATGTCTCTGTAGTATTAATATGGGTCAGATCTTCACCCTGAAATAAATATTGTAAAAGTCACCGACAGATGGAGAAGTCCCATCTATGATCAGCTCTAATCCTGTCATCTCCACCGTTCTCATTACACAAGTATAAACATATAATACTGGGGGATAAAACAAGACTGAGCACAAGACCTTCACAAGCGTCTACACATCATAGGGGAGATCTCCTGACACCTTCTCTCCATCTACCTGATGATCCTGAGGAGCATTGGGATCTTCTTGGTTACAGTCCTGTGGAAGAAGAGGACGGGGACATCTCTCTGGTGTTGTCCTCTTACTGGATATATCTGGAGGAAACACATACAGGGAGTGAATTCATTCTTACATACAGATAATTATAGGCCGTGTGTATTTATTCCTGTCTATTACCTGGTGATGTGAGGGGCTGGGGAACCTCCATTATGATGTTCTTGTACAGATCTCTGTGTCCTTCTAAATACTCCCACTCCTCCATGGAGAAATAGACAGCGACATCCTGACACCTTATAGGAACCTGACACATACAATGATACCGTCATCCCCCGATCCCTTCATAGCATTACTGTATAATGTCCCAGCATTCCCAGCAGTGTCACCTCTCCAGTCAGCAGCTCAATCATCTTGTAGATGAGTTCTTGGATCTTCTGGTCATTGATGTCCTCATGGATCAGGGGGTGAGATGGAGGCCCCGTGATTGGGCTCAGGGGTCTTCCACATCCCTCAGACACAGGGTCCTGACTGCGCTCACTAGAGGTCTTCTTCACCACTGTGTAATCCTGGTAATGGAGAGACACATTAATAAATCTCACTACAGACATTTCCAGAGTCCTCACCTCTCCAGTTCTGTCCGTTATTCCCATAGATGAGAATGATGTAATGTGACGTCATCAGAATCTCTCACCTCTCCAGTGAGACGGAAAAGGATCTCTAGGGTGAGGTGTAATATCCTCTCCACCATCTTGTCTTTGTCCATATCCATCTTTGAAGGGTAAATCAGGAAAATTCTCTTCTACAGAAGATCTTCACTGAGAGGATCCGATATTGTAGAGACCTGAATGAGAATATGATCCGATGTAAAATCATAAGAATCCTGTAATAATCCACCCGCTGAGCCGCACTCCACATATATGGCTGCTCTGTGCGCACAGGACCTGTGATGAGGTCACAGGGGGAGGAGTCAGGGTCACATGATATCCGGAGTGAAGACGCTACATGGAGGCTTCTCCTCAGTCAGTGACATTTCCTCCATTATTCCCCTCACTACTGGCACAATTCCCCCGCGCCGCCTTTTCTACACAGTTTTCTGTGTGGAATGTAACGTGTGATTTCTCTGGAGACAAATAGACCCCTCACATGAGGGAATTATCACCAGTGACCGGACGTCTCCTACATGGCGGCATACGATTGTGCCATCGCCTCCATACCAGGAGCTACAATGGTGGAATCTCGTGTATTTCTTCCCTTCCAGAGTCCGGCTCAGGCTCATATATGGCCATGCTCCTCTCCAGTCACGTGGAGGGTCTGGTAAAAAGATGGAGGGTTGTGCCTGTGAGTCACGGGTCACCTTCCCTGTCCTTTACCCGTGACCTGTTTAGCCAATTACCTCCAGATAAATGGTTTTACAAACTCAGCTTGAGAGGAGCACATCACCTTATAAGTGTACGTCAGGGTGACGAATGGGAGACCACAATCACTACACCTGAGGGGCATATAACCTTATAAGTGTACGTCAGGGTGATGAATGGAAGACAGCAATCACTACACCTGAGGGGCATATAACCTTATAAGTGTCCGTCAGGGTGACGGATGGGAGATAGCAATCACTACACCTGAGGGGCATATAACCTTATAAGTGAACGTCAGGGTGATGAATGGAAGACCGCATTCACTACACCTGAGGGGCATATAACCTTATAGTGTACGTCAGGGTGACGAATGGGAGACAGCAATCACTACACCTGAGGGGCATATAACCTTATAAGTGTACGTCAGGGTGACGAATGGAAGACGGCATTCACTACACCTGAGGGGCATATAACCTTATAAGTGTATGTCAGGGTGACGAATGAGAGATTGCAATCACTACACCTGAGGGGCATATAACCTTATAAGTGTACGTCAGGGTGACGAATGGAGACCGCAATCACTACACCTGAGGGGCATATAACCTTATAGTGTATGTCAGGGTGACGAATGGAAGACCGCATTCACTACACCTGAGGGGCATATAACCTTATAAGTGTACGTCAGGGTGACGAATATGAGACCGCAATCACTACACCTGATGGGGCATAAAACCTTATAGTGTACGTCAGGGTGATGAATGGAAGACAGCATTCACTACACCTGAGGGCATATAACCTTATAAGTGTACGTCAGGGTGACGAATGGAAGACAGCAATCACTACACCTGAGGGGCATATAACCTTATAAGTGTCCGTCAGGGTGACGGATGGGAGACAGCAATCACTACACCTGAGGGGCATATAACCTTATAAGTGAACGTCAGGGTGATGAATGGAAGACCGCATTCACTACACCTGAGGGGCATATAACCTTATAGTGTACGTCAGGGTGACGAATGGGAGACAGCAATCACTACACCTGAGGGGCATATAACCTTAAAAGTGTACGTCAGGGTGACGAGGGGAGACAGCAATCACTACACCTGAGGGGCATATAACCTTATAAGTGTCGTCAGGGTGACGGATGGAGACAGCAATCACTACACCTGAGGGGCATATAACCTTATAAGTGTACGTCAGGGTGACGAATGGGAGACGCAATCACTACACCTGAGGGGCATATAACCTTATAAGTGTACGTCAGGGTGACGGATGGGAGACAGCAATCACTACACCTGAGGGGCATATAACCTTATAAGTGTACGTCAGGGTGACGAATGGGAGACAGCAATCACTACACCTGATGGGGCATAAAACCTTATAGTGTACGTCAGGGTGACGAATGGAAGACGGCATTCACTACACCTGAGGGGCATATAACCTTATAGTGAGTCAGGGTGACGAATGGAAGACCGCATCACTACACCTGAGGGGCATAAAACCTTATAAGTGTACGTCAGGGTGACGAATGAGACCGCAATTTCACTACACCTGATGGGGCATAAAACCTTATAGTGTACGTCAGGGTGACTGAATGGAAGACGCATCACTACACCTGAGGGGCATATAACCTTATAAGTGTACGTCAGGGTGACGAATGGGAGACCGCAATCACTACACCTGATGGGCATAAACCTTATAGTGTACGTCAGGGTGACGAATGGAAGACGGCATTCACTACACCTGAGGGGCATAAACCTTATAAGTGTACGTCAGGGTGACTAATGGGAGACCGCAATCACTACACCTGAGGGGCATATAACCTTATAGTGTATGTCAGGGTGACGAATGGAAGACCGCATTCACTACACCTGAGGGCATATAACCTTATAATGTACGTCAGGGTAATGAATGGAAGACTGCAATCACTACACCTGAGGGGCATTAACCTTATAAGTGTACATCAGGGTGACGAATGGAAGACGCATTCACTATACCTGAGGGGTATATAACCTTAAAGTGTATGTCAGGGTGACGAATGGAAGACCGCATTCACTACACCTGAGGGGCATATAACCTTATAAGTGTACGTCAGGGTGACCAATGGAAGACGCATTCACTCACTGAGGGGAAAAGCCTTATAAGTGTACATCAGGGTGACGAATGGGAGACGCAATCACTACACCTGAGGGGCATATAACCTTATAAGTGTACGTCAGGGTGAGGGATGGAGACATGCAATCACTACACCTGAGGGGCATATAACCTTATAAGTGTACGTCAGGGTGACGAATGGGAGACAGCAATCACTACACCTGATGGGGCATAATAACCTATAGTGTATGTCAGGGTGACGAATGGAGACCGCATCACTACACCTGAGGGGCATATAACCTTATAGTGTAGTCAGGGTGACGAATGGAAGACCGCATTCACTACACCTGATGGGGCATATAACCTAATAGTGTATGTCAGGGTGACGAATGGAAGACAGCATTCACTACACCTGAGGGGCATATAACCTTATAAGTGTACGTCAGGGTGACGAATGGGAGACCGCAATCACTACACCTGAGGGGCAATAAACCTAATAGTGTATGTCAGGGTGACGAATGGAAGACCGCATTCACTACACCTGAGGGGCATATAACCTTATAAGTGTACGTCAGGGTGACGAATAGGAGACCGCAATCACTACACCTGAGGGGCATAAAACCTTATAGTGTACGTCAGGGTGATGAATGGAAGACGCATTCACTACACCTGAGGGCATATAACCTTATAAGTGTACGTCAGGGTGACGAATGGAAGACCGCAATCACTACACCTGATGGGGCATAAAACCTTATAGTGTACATCAGGGTGACGAATGGAAGAAAGCATTCACTATACCTGAGGGGTATATAACCTTACAGTGTATGTCAGGGTGACGAATGGAAGACCGCATTCACTACACCTGAGGGGCATATAACCTTATAAGTGTACGTCAGGGTGACCAATGGAAGAACGCATTCACTGCACATGAGGGGAATATAGCCTTATAAGTGTACATCAGGGTGACGAATGGAAGACCGCATTCACTACACCTGAGGGGCATATAACCTTATAAGTGAACGTCAGGGTGACGAATGGAAGACGGCATTCACTACACCTGAGGGGCATACAACCTTATAACTGTACGTCAGGGTGACGAATGGAAGACCGCATTCACTACACCTGAGGGGCATATAACCTTTTAGTGTACGTTAGGGTGACGAATGGAAGACCGCATTCACTACAGCTGAAGGGCATATAACCTTATGTGTCCGTCAGGGTGACGAATGGAAGAACGCATTCACTGCACCTGAGAGGCATATAACCTTATGTGTCCGTCAGGGTGACGAATGGAAGACAGCATTCACTACACCTGAGAGGCATATAACCTTATGTGTCCGTCAGGGTGACGAATGGAAGAACGCATTCACTGCACCTGAGAGGCATATAACCTTATGTGTCCGTCAGGGTGACGAATGGAAGACGGCATTCACTACACCTGAGAGGCATATAACCTTATGTGTCCTCAGGGTGACGAATGGAAGAACGCATTCACTACACCTGAGGGGCATATAACTTTATAAGTGAACGTCAGGGTGATGAACGGAAGACGGCATTCACTACACCTGAGGGGCATATAACCTTATGTGTCCGTCAGGGTGACGAATGGGAGACGACTTTCACTACACCTGAGGGGCATAGTGAAAATTTGCTGCTGACATTTGGATGAAGCAATACTCTGGCAGTCTGTGGAAAGGTCATAAATGAGGAGTTTTTCTCACAGGGGGGTGGAGTTGCGGTAGTTTTCCTGGATGATATATTGAGCTACTCTCGTCCTCTGCAGGAGCATTGTGAGGATGTCAGACAGCTGGAGTGGGAAAATCATTACCTAGCAATCCGTTTTTTGACATTTTGAAGAGCTCCATCTTTAAAAAATGTCCTAGCACCAAGAATGATAAAAAAGAAGATGGAAGATTCACTTAAAGTGGCGTCCTCCGAATAAGATCATTACATGCAATCTGATAAATTGTCTGTGTTGTCAGTGATCTGCCATGGTCTCTCTGAATTCACCCTTATTCTTACAGGTGAATTTTCCCGATCTAAAGTCCCATGTCATGTTCCACCAGTTCTGTTAAAGATGTGATTACATGCTAATGTCAGAATGTGTATGTGGGAAAGACGACCCAACCCCTCCACAAAAGGCTGAGCTCCAGTGGTGAACCTAGCCTCTCTGCTGCCTGAGGCGAATGGCAAGACAGCGCCCCCCCACCCCACATAGTAAATTTTTTTAAAATCGGTAGACATAAGTTTGGTTCATACTGATTTATATCTGCCTGTAAAACTGAGAACCATAGTGAGCATTGTTGTTATGTTTCGGTAACTGAGGAGAAATAGCAAAAAATAGCAAAAGCGGTAATACACCAGAGAGGCTGGAACCTATTGGATTGCAGTAACCTGAACTAACCACACAACTAGAGGTAGCCGTGGAGCGTTCCTACGTTGATCCTAGACGCCTCGTCACAGCCTGAGAGATAACTACACCTAAAGGCAGAAAGATGAAAGCTATCTGCCCCGGAGCAGATCCCCAATGAATATAGGAAGCACCCAAACATGTAATGGCAGTTAGACAAGAAGAAAGCACGGACACAGACAGAAATAGAATGAGCAAACGCTGGGGCCCAATCTGTCTAGACAGAAAGGTACAGGAAAGAATTCTGACTGCAATCCAACAAAAACCCTAACAAAAATACCATCACTTCTGATTGCCAAAAAACCTGAGATCACACAATCTCATCCACCTAAATCAGATCTCTGGTGTAACAAAACGCTATTCAGCAAATAAAATTAACAAAAGAGCAAAGCAAAAGTGCAGACACAAACGGAGCACAACTGCAGCGCCAGACCCCCAAAAGGGGACAGGCTGCAGTCCACTGCAAGCAGCAAACCAGCAGAGAAAATCAAACAGAGAAAAAAAAAAAAACAGCAAACACTTATCTGAAGGAGAGCAGGAACTAACAGTGATTAAAGCAAGACCAGAAGGAAACAATTGATAACCGGCAAGGCTGCTGGGAACTCAGGCCACTTATATCCTACCATTCAGCGCCAGCTGAAGGCCATTCATTAATCAGTTCATTACCCTCAGCAACCACCGGAGGGAGCCCCAGCTCAGAAGCCGCCTCCACCATATTCACAACAGTATCCCCCCTTGAGGAGGGGTCACCGAACCCTCACCTGCGCAACCAGACCGATCAGGATGGGCTCGATGATAGGCACGGATAAGTCTCCCAGCATGAATGTCCGAAGCAAACACCCAAGAATTGTTCTCCTGACCATAACCTCTCCACTTAACCACTTAATACTGGAGTTTCCGTCTAGCAAAACGAGAATCCAATATCTTCTCAACCACATATTCCAAATTGCCCTCAACCAAAACAGGGTCAGGAGGTGCAGCCATAGGAACCACTGGTTCGACAAACCTCTTCAATAAGGATATGTGGAAAACGTTATGGATCTTAAATGTCCCTGGAAGAAGCAAACGGAAGGAAACCGGATTAATAATTTCCATGATCTTATAAGGTCCAATGAACCTTGGCTTAAATTTCGGAGATGCAACCTTCATAGGGATATTCCTTGAAGACAACCAAACCAAGTCCCCACTTTAAAACGAGGACCATCAGTCCTATGCCGGTTGGCAAACCGCTGGGCCTTCTCCTGAGAGAGAGAGACAACCTCTCCACCACCTGGTCCCAAATCTGCTGCATACACTGCACAATAGAGTCAACCCCCTGACAGAAAGAAGCCTCCGCCTGTCCTGAAGAAAAATCGAGGGTGAAACCCGGAATTGCATAAAAATGGAGACATCAAGGTGGCAGAGCTAGCCCTATTATTAAGAGCAAACTCAGCCAAAGGCAAAAAAAGAGACCCAGTCATCTTGATCAGCAGACACAAAACATCTCAAATAAGTCTCCAAGGTCTGGTTTGTTCTCTCGGTTTGTCCATTGGTCTCAGGGTGAAATGCAGAGGAGAAAGACAACTGAACACCAAGTTTAGAACAAAATGTCCTCCAAAATCTGGAAACAAACTGGACTCCTCTGTCAGAGATAATGTTCTCCGGAATGCCATGTAACCGAACCACATGCTGAAAGAACAAAGGCACCAACTCGGAGGAAGAAGGCAACTTAGGTAATGGCACAAGATGTATCATCTTGGAAAACCTATCACAGATTACCCAGATAACGGTCATTCTCTGAGAGACAGGAAGGTCAGAAATAAAATACATAGAAATATGGGTCCATGGCTCTTGGGTACAGGTAATGGCATTAACAAACCACTAGAACGAGAGCAAGGCTTGGAACGAGAGCAAGTCCCACAGGACTGCACAAAGTCCCTGATGTCACGAGACAAAGTAGGCCACCAAAAGTACCGACTCACCAAGTCTCTGGTACCAAAAATCCCGGGATGACCAGCCAACGCGGAACAATGAATCTCAGACATCACACTCTTTTTCCACTGGTCTGCAACAAACAACTTCCCAACAGGGCAGCGCTCAGGTTTATCCTCCTGACACCCTTCCAGAGCCAGTCTCAAATTGGGCGAAATGGCGGAAAGAACCACACCCTCTTTCAAAATAACAGCAGGATCAGATAACTCAGGAGAATCTGCAAAGAAACTCCTCGAGAGGGCATCCGCCTTGACATTCTTAGTGCCAGGAAGAAAAGTAACCACAAACTTAAAACGTGTGAAAAACAAAGCCCACCTGGCCTGTCCAGGATTAAGTCGCTTGGCTGATTCGAGATAAACCAGATTCTTATGGTCCGTGAGGACCACCACCTGATGTTTGGCTCCTTCCAGCCAATGTCTCCACTCTTCAAAGGCCCACTTCATGGCCAATAACTCCCGATTACCCACGTCATAATTACGTTCAGTTGGAGAAAATTTTAGAGAGAAAAAGACACAAGGGTTACTCTTAGAGGTCTCTGGATCCCTTTGGGTCAAAACGGCACCTGCCCCAATCTCAGAGGCATCAACCTCCACCTGAAATGACAGAGAAACATCAGGCTGCCGTAGAACAGGAGCAGAAATGAATCTCTGCTTAAGTTCCTGAAATGCAGAAACTGCCTCAGGAGGCCAATTCACCACATCGGAACCCTTTTTAGTCAGATCAGTCAATGGTTTAACAATACCAGAGAAATTACCAATAAATTTACGATAAAAATTGGCAAAACCCAAAATTCTCTGAAGAGCATTCAATGAAGTAGGTTGAACCCAATCACAGATGGCCTGAACCTTGACCGTGTCCATTTCAATAATAGACGGAGACAGAATGAATCCCACAAATGAGATCTTCTGTACGCCAAAAAGATACTTTTGATCCCTTCACATACAGTGCATTCTCTCTCAAAATCTGGAACACAGTCCGAACATGTTTCACATGAGAGTCCCAGTCATTGGAAAAAAATCAAGATATCATCCAAATAAACAATCAGAAATTTATCCACAAAATCCCTGAAAATATCATTCATGAAGGATTGGAAGACGGAAGGAGCATTAGGGAGCCCAAAGGGTATCACTAGGTACTCAAAATGCCCCTCTGGGGTATTAAATGCCGTCTTCCATTCATCCCCGTGCTTAATGCGAATAAGGTTATATGCCCCCCTGAGGTCAAGCTTGTGTAGGGATCCACTCTGGTAGGCAGGGGCTGGGCCGCAGTAATGAGGCAAACACACAGGCTTTTGGTTCAAAGTTCAGTGGTTTTAATGACGGGTTCAACAAAAGTCCAGATAACAAAATCAAAACAGAACATAAATCACTCCCATTTGGAGAACCACTGGTCCCAGACTCACCCTTGCTTGGGACGGGCTTAACTAAGCGGCTGCAGGACAGCAGAGACCGCCAGGTGCCATTCCGGGTGGTCTGGTACTCGCTTCCTGGTGCACACTGACACTGTAACAAAAACAATCTTCCTGGCTGACTCCAGCCAAACTCCTTCCTTCCACACCCACCAACTACAACAGCTCCTTGTTTTATAGGCCTAGTCCACACCCTCAGGTGAGGTACACATCAGCTGACCTGATCACGTGACTATGACCTCATCACAGGTCCTTGAGATCAGGGAAAATCCTGACCAAACTCCAGTCTGCTAGGAGAAATATATCTCCCATCCATCAAGACCCCTTTGGTGTACCACACTTGGTAAACCAACTAGTGTTATGTATGGTAGCTGAGGAGGACAGGAACAACAGCAGGGCAGCCAAACACCTGAGATGTTGGTAACTAATGGGTTGCAGAAACCTGAACTAACCACACAACTAGAGGTAGCCATGGAGCGATCCTACATTGATCCTAGACGCCTCGTCACAGCCTGAGAGCTAGCTATACCTAAAGATAGAAACAGGAAAGCTAACTTCCCCGGAGTAGAGCCCCAAAGGAATAGTCAGCCCCAAACATATAATGGCGGTTAGACAAGATAAAACACAAACGCAGGCAGAAAACAGATTGAGCAAACGCTGGGGCCACAAGCTGACTAAATAGGAAAGGACAGGAGAGATTACTTTCTGCAACCCAGAAAACCCTACAAAAATCCAACAATTCTGATTACAAAAATACTGAGATCACACGATCTCGCTACCCACTAAATCATATCTCATTGTGTACAAAACCAAGCTGCAGCCGCTGAAAAAGCGGGAAAAAGCAAATGAAAAAACAACAGAGGCTACAGACAAACTGTGAGGAGCTCAGGCCCCAGGAGGGGACCCGCTGTCCTCCACAAATGTGCAGAAAACAATGCAAATAGCAAGCACAAAAATAAAAGCAGAAAATATCTTATCTGATAGCAGAAGATGCAGGCAAGACTCAGCAAACTTCCAAATGAACCAGGAACCACAATTGAGACAAGAACAATTGATCACCGGCGACCATCATGGGAGGGAACCTCCCTTATATCAGACCAGTCCGTGATCCCAGATTGCCATTCCTCGCTGAAAGGTTCAGTAATGTCTGTAACCACCAGAGGGAGCCTCAGCTCAGAAACCATCTCTAGCACATTCATAACAGTACCCCCCCTTGAGGAGGGGTCACCGAACCCTCATTTGGGCAACCAGGTCGGTCAGGATGAGCTCTGTGATACGCACGGATCAGTCTCCTAGCATGGATGTCCGAAGCAAACACGCAAGAATTGTCCTCCTGACCATAACCTCTCCACTTAACCAAATACTGGAGTTTCCGTCTAGAAAAATGAGAATCCAAAATTTTCTCAACCACATGCTCCAGATTGCCCTCAACCAAAACAGGGTCAGGAGGCGCAGCCATAGGAACCACTGGCTCGACAAACCTCTTCAATAAGGACTTGTGGAACACGTTATGGATCTTAAATGTCCCTGGAAGAAGCAAACGGAAGTAAACAGGATTAAGAATCTCCATGATATTATAAGGTCCAATGAACCTAGGCTTAAACTTTGGAGATGCAACCCTCATAGGGATATTTCTTGAGGACAACCAAACCAAGTCCCCCACTTTAAACCGAGGACCATCAGTCCTATGCCGGTTGGCAAACTGTTGGGCCTTCTCCTGAGAGAGAGACAACCTCTCCACTACCTGGTCCCAAATCTGCTGCATTCGCTCCACAACAGAGTCAACACCCAGACAGACAGAAGCCTCCGCCTGTCCCGAAGAAAATCGAGGGTGAAGCCCAAAATTGCAGAAAAATGGAGACATCAAGGTGGCAGAGCTAGCCCTATTATTAAGAGCAAACTCAGCCAAAGGCAAAAAAGAAACCCAGTCATCTTGATCAGCAGACACAAAACATCTCAAATAAGTCTCCAAGGTCTGGTTTGTTCTCTCGGTTTGTCCATTGGTCTGAGGATGAAAAGCAGAGGAGAAAGATAATTGAACACCAAGTTTAGAACAAAATGTCCTCCAAAATCTGGAAACAAGCTGGACTCCTCTGTCAGACACAATGTTCTCGGGAATGCCATGTAACCGAACCACGTGCTGAAGGAACAAAGGCACCAATTCGAAGGAGGAAGGTAACTTAGGTAATGGCACAAGATGTATCATCTTGGAAAACCTATCACAGATTACCCAGATAACGGTCATTCTCTGAGAAACAGGGAGGTCAGAAATAAAATCCATAGAGATATGGGTCCATGGCCTCTTGGGCACAGGTAATGGCATTATCAAACCACTAGAGCGAGAGCAAGGCTTGGAGCAAGAGCAAGTCCCACAGGACTGCACAAATTCCCTGACGTCACGAGACAAAGTAGGCCAAAAAAAGGACCGACTCACCAAGTCTCTGGTACCAAAAATCCCGGGATGACCAGCCAATGCGGAACAATGAATCTCAGACATCACACTCTTCTTCCACTGGTCTGGGACAAACAATTTCCCAAAAGTGTGAAAAACAAGGCCCACCTGGCCTGTCCAGGATTAAGTCACTTGGCTGATTCGAGATAAACCAGATTCTTATGGTCCGTGAGGACCACCACCTGATGTTCGGCTCCTTCCAGCCAATGTCTCCACTCTTCAAAGGCCCACTTCATGGCCAATAACTCCCGATTACCCACGTCATAATTACGTTCAGTTGGAGAAAATTTTCGATAGAAAAAGTCACAAGGGTTATGTGGAGCCCAGCTGCGACTGGATCCATATCTTCCAGAAGGGTGCACTGAAAGAATATCCCACTAGAGGTCATTATTCACATGCACACACGTTAATTTATTTCAAAAGACCACCAGAGGGAGCTGTGTAAGACATATAAAAGACAGTTACACAGGAAACATCTAGTTAGTTCAGAGTTTAGTTTAGTGCAGCCATCTCCGAGAGTGCAGTGATCTCAGAGAGCTCAGTCAGTCTGCAGTGAGGGAAGTGCAGAGCTGAGATTAGGGAGGCTGCAGAGCTATTCAGTTCAAGAAAGTAAGTGGAGTCTAGTAAAGAGTGAAACAGAGATCACTCCAGCCTAGTCAGAGCTGAATCTAGGAGTGCAACTCTGTGAGAAGCGTGACGACGCTTAGAGAGTGGTGAAGAGGCAGCCCACCAACTGCCAGTGTGTGATAGTGTGAGGATCCAGGTAGGCCGAAGGCGAGTGGAAAGTTTATGAGATAGTGGAGCCTTAATAGCTCACCTCAGCAAGTATTACCAGATACCGGGGTCCGAGCCTATAGGGATCTCCACGGCCTATTAGGAGAACACCGGAGTTCCTGGAGGACTACAAGTCCCAGGAGTACCACAGAGCTGACACGTAGCAGGATCAGAAGGACGGAGTCTAGCAGTACACTGCAAATAGAGACTGTGTACTTCAAGAACAGGTCCAATCACAAGGTCAGCCAGGTGCAGACGGAGACCAAGTTAGACCTAGTGTCATGTGTGCATTGCCACGAAGATCGTCGCGGTTGCACATTTTGACTTCTCACAGCTGAGCTGCTGTTTCTTTGTGTTTGGCAGCTAGGGAGTTAATTCTGTCTGTGCTCGGTGCTGGACTGGGTGCAGTTTCTCCCGGCTGCAATTGATTATTTGTTGATTGGTTTCCTTTAAATTCCTGGTTGTCTGCTTGGGGAGTTGCCAGTGAAACCTTCATGCAGACCACAGATAGGAATGAATCTGTATAGACTTTAGTTGTGAGCTCCTTAGTTGTTCTAAGCTCAACTTGGTTAGAGTTTATTTCCCAGACCATTTATGTTCCTTTGGTGTCTGAGTGTGTATGCAAGCGTGTGTTATCCTGTCTGTCTTATATGTCTAATCTGTGTATTTAGCTGAGATCAGCCCATATCCCTTTGGTGGTAGTCAGGATCCTTCTTAGGACTGATTACAGGGTTCAGGGTCTGATAGGAGACAGGGTTAGGTTGGAGACTTGGACCTCTGAACCATTATCAGTACCTCCAAGGTGAGGGATTAGTTAGGACCCCAGTTTAGGGTCAGGTTAGATCCCGGTCCACCTCTTTCCTGTTTCAGCTCATCAAGTACTCAAGATTAACCCTGAGTTCAGCAGATATCGTGTCAGGTAAATCTATTCTATACTTACATGCTGATGTTGCTATACTAGTTGTTGTATAGAGTGTTGTTCCTGTATTAATAGTTTACTGACATTGTATACATATCATTAGACAGCGTGACATTTTCACTGGCCATAAAAATTATCTCCAGTTACCATGGATCCAGTAGCCCAGCTGGCTCTGCAGTTGCAGGGATTATCCATGGAGCTGACGGACATTAAGTCCAAAGTTTTGTCTCCCCTGGAGCAAACCAGAGTTGAACCTAAAGTAGCTCTCCCGGACAGGTTCACTGGTGGGCGAGACAAATTTTTCACCTTCCGGGAGGCATGTAAATTGTATTTTCGGCTTCGGCCTCGATCATCAGGAAGTGATGAGCAGAGAGTGGGAATTGTTATCTCACTTCTGCAAGGGGACCCTCAATCCTGGGCATTTTCCCTTCCTCCGGGATCCCCGGCTCTACAGTCTGTAGATCAATTTTTTACTGCCCTGGGATTGGTATATGATGACCCAGATCGGGTCTCTCTTGCTGAGACAAAATTACGTAAGATACAGCAGGGAGATCGTCCGGCAGAGGAATTTGCTTCTGAGTTTCGTAGATGGGCCACAGATACTCAGTGGAATGACCCAGCTCTTAGAAGCCAGTTTTGTCATGGGCTTTCTGATAAATTAAAAGACGTTTTGGCTCAGTATGAGTCTCCTCATTCACTGGAGGCTGCTATGGCCTTAGCTATCCGTACTGATAGACGGCTTCGGGAGAGGGGTGAGGTAACCCCACTCCCTGTTGTTTCCCCACCTACCACTAAAGTCCCTTATGTTGAGGTTCCCCTTGTCTGTTCGGATGAGCCTATGCAGTTGGGAGGGACATCATTTCGTAGGAGGGGATTGGCGGTACGCCGCAGGACTAGAAGATGTTTTTTCTGCGGGAAAGAGGGACATTTTGTTGGAGAATGTCCATCCCGTGCCTTGTTGAGCCAAAAGTCGCCGGAAAACTGTTAATCCCAGGCTGTGTGGTGGACGACAACCTGGGAGTATGTATTTCATCCGCCAGTTCTTCTCAGTTCCTTGTACCAGTGGAGGTGGTAGTTGGTACGAGAGTGAAGAGATTGTCTGTTCTTCTTGATAGTGGTTCCGGGGCTAACCTGGTTGACGCTCAGTTTGCTCAGGCTCAAGGTATGCATCTGAGTGTATTGGTCAAACCGATCCCTATATTCTCCATTGACGCCAGGCCTCTCGGCCAAGGTAGCTTTGTTCATGAGGTTCATAACATTGACCTTCGGGTAGGGGCAATACATAGGGAACAATTATCTTGTTATGTGTTGGAAGGTCTACCTACTCCCATTGTGTTGGGACTTCCTTGGTTGGTTAAACATAACCCTGTGATTAATTGGCAGTCCAGAGAAATAAGCCAATGGGGTGAGTTTTGCAAAAGCAACTGCATGAACACAGTCATCAGTGCGGTCGTGCCTAGTACATTGCCTCCTTTTTTGGAGGATTTTGGGGATGTTTTCTCTGAGGAGGGGTGTCAGGAGTTGCCTCCTCATCGCGTGTATGACTGCTCTATTAATCTCCTTCCTGATGCTAAGTTGCCTAAAGCTAGGTTGTATAATCTTTCTGGTCCTGAGAGGCAGGCTATGAAAGATTATATTTCTGAAAGTCTGGCCAAAGGGCATATTAGACCTTCATCTTCCCCAGTAGCCGCGGGGTTCTTCTTTGTGAAGAAGAAAGATGGAGGCCTACGCCCTTGCTTGGATTTCGCGAACTTAATCGGATTACTGTTCGAGATCCGTATCCACTCCCTCTTATTCCTGATCTCTTCAATCAAATTGTTGGCGCCAAATGGTTCTCTAAATTGGATCTCAGGGGGGCGTATAATCTGATTAGGATAAAAGAGGGGGATGAGTGGAAAACGGCGTTTAACACGCCGGAGGGACATTATGAGAACCTAGTCATGCCTTTTGGTCTGACTACTGCACCAGCAGTATTCCAACATTTTGTTAATGACATTTTTCGTCACCTTGTGGGGCTGTTTGTGGTTGTATATTTGGACGACATTTTAATTTACTCGCCAGATCTTGTGTCTCATCAGGAGCATGTGAGACAGGTGTTGCAGATCTTGCGAGACAATAAACTATACGCCAAACTGGAGAAGTGTGTATTTGCCGTACAGGAACTTCAGTTTTTGGGTTTTTTGGTGTCAGCCTCCGGTTTCCGTATGGACCCTGAAAAGGTGAGAGCAGTGCTTGAATGGGATCAGCCAGGGGATCTTAAGGCTCTGCAGCGTTTTTTGGGGTTTGCTAACTACTACCGGAAATTTATTTGCAATTTCTCATCTGTCGTCAAACCTCTCACTGACATGACAAGAAAAGGGACGGATTTTTCTAAATGGTCGGACAAAGCTTGCCAAGCCTTTTCCTCTTTGAAGAAATGTTTTGCTTCGGCACCCGTTCTCATCCAACCAGATGCATCTCAGCCGTTCATTGTGGAGGTGGATGCGTCTGACGTAGGGGTGGGTGCTATATTGTCCCAGGGTCCGTCCCCTGGTAAATGGCATCCGTGCGCTTTCTTTTCTAAGAAATTGTCATCCGCCGAAAGGAATTATGATATCGGCAATAGGGAACTTTTGGCCATTAAGTTAGCTTTTGAAGAATGGCGTCACTTTTTGGAGGGGGCAGTCCACCCGGTTACCGTTATTACTGATCACAAGAACCTGTTGTATTTGGAATCCGCTAAGCGTCTGAATTCCAGACAAGCTCGATGGTCGTTGTTTTTTACCAGGTTTAATTTTGTCGTCACTTATCGCCCGGGGTCTAAGAATGTAAAGGCTGATGCCTTGTCTCGCAGTTTCCCAGGGGCCGGGAAAACGGATGACCCGAGTCCTATCCTTCAGGAGGGGGTGGTAGTGTCGGCTGTATTTTCTGAACTTGAGGAGGAGGTGTTAGAGGCTCAGGGGGACGCCCCTGCAGGACCTCCAGGGAGACTGTTTGTCCCAAATCTGTTGAGACAAAAGGTTATTGAGGCACATCATAATTCTGCTCTAGCAGGACATCCAGGGAGTAAGGCTACTTTAGATCTCCTTTCTCGCCGGTTTTGGTGGCCTAATGCTAATAAAGATGTTATAACTTTTGTCGCGTCATGTGGGGTGTGTGCTCGCTCTAAAACCCCTCATACCCGTCCGTCTGGGACCCTTTTACCCTTGAAACTTCCGGAGCGTCCATGGACTCATTTATCTATGGACTTCATTACGGACCTTCCTCCGTCGTCAGGGAATACTGTCATACTGGTGGTTGTTGACAGGTTCAGTAAGATGGCACATTTCGTTGCTCTTCCTGCACTCCCTAATGCTAAAACTCTGGCGCAGGTGTTCATTAGGGAGATCGTTAGACTTCATGGGTTGCCTTCTGATGTGGTGTCAGATAGGGGGTCTCAGTTTGTGTCCAAATTTTGGAGGGCATTTTGTTTACGTCGGGGGATGCAATTGTCATTTTCCTCGGCTTTTCATCCGCAGACCAATGGTCAGACAGAGCGTCTGAATCAGAGCTTAGAGACATATCTCCGGTGTTTTGTCTCAGAGAACCAAGAGGACTGGTCTTCTTTCTTGCCTCTGGCAGAGTTCGCTCTTAACAACAGGCGGAGCGAGTCCACTGGTAAGTCCCCGTTTTTTGGGGCATATGGTTTCCATCCCCAGTTTTGTACTTTCAATGGGGGGGGCCCTTCTGGGGTTCCTGAGGAGGAGCGTTTCTCGTCGTCACTTGCTTCTGTGTGGGAGAGGTGTATTGAATAATCTGAGTGCGATGGGGAACCGTTACAAACGTATGGCTGATAGGAGGAGAGTTTCTGGTCCAGATCTGAATGTGAACGATCTGGTATGGTTGTCTACCAGGAATATAAAACTTAAAGTGCCCTCCTGGAAACTGGGTCCCAGATTCATCGGGCCGTACAGGATCAGTTCCATAATTAATCCTGTGGCATTTCGTCTGGACCTCCCTCCTACGTTTAAAATTCATAATGTGTTCCACAAGTCATTACTTAAAAGGTATGTGGCACCAGTCATACTGTGTAGCCCTGGTACACAATACCAGGAGGATGAGTGGAGAGGTAACAGTTAAGGTCTCTTCATGACATCATGTACACTTCTGACACACCCAGCAGGGGTGTGGAAGGGAGTGATTTCTAGTCAGTCAGTTTCCTGTCCTTGGACAGAGTAGACGTGTCCAGTTTGAGCCTGTCTTCAGTTCAGAACGTGGAGGCTGGTACAGGTGGTCTAATTCACCTTAGTCTAGTCAGAGCTGTGCCCCACTGGAAGAAAGACTAAACTAGCTATTAAGAGTCGAGCAAATCGAAGGGCAAAGTGGAAGGAAGATTATTGGAAAAGTGCTTTTGACTTGGAAAAGTCCTGCACATTGCTACCGGTCACTGGGGACCGAAGGATCACTATTAGCTACCCGCATAGTGAAGAGAAAACCAGAGATTTACCGGACCCTAGGTCGCGGCAAACACCCCCTTATAGTCAGTACGTAACTGGGGTCAGGGGAAGTGAAGACTTTGAGTCTCTGCAGGACAAAATAAGAATTCAGCTCCCTCATAGAAAGGCTCCTAACACTAAATTGACTGGGAAGCACAGCTTTGGATAAGCTGGAATCATAGAGGGGACTACGCTTCAGGCTGGTCGTACTCATCTTCATTGGACAGTAAAGGAGGCCCCTAACTTGCTTAGCTGTTGCCTCAAAGCTCATCCTCCACCAACCCCATCAGCCTCCCTGGGACCTGCTTGAACATCTTACAAGTAAAGGTATGGAAAGACGCTGACCGTGTGAGACTGAGTTATTATTGCATGCCTGCACAATCCCTACCTAACTCCGATCTGAGGGACCAGTCCCACCTGTAGGGGACCCGACATCTAGCTGCATCACCATCCCCTCAGAGATCTACAGCAGCGCTGGTATAAATTACCAGAAGACTACAGGTGGCGTCACGAACTGTATATAAATCAATCCCCTGTAAATATTCCCCCAACATACGCCAGACCGCCAGGGCCACAGACCGAGCCACAGCTACCTGTGACAATCCCCATAGACTTCAGGGCTCGGCTCTGAGTACCCCATTGCCCTGGTAACCCACAATTGTGGTGGCGGGTCGACACAAAAACTTGGCGTCACGAACAGGATACGAAACTTGCAGCATTGCGAGCCCTGTGTGCCTGTGGAGTGTTTTGGCGAAAAAGACTGTTGCTGTTGTTTGGCGCCAAATACCGCCATATTTGCCGCCAGATTCGCGCCCTAAGGCGTTGGAGAAGAAGGTGGGCGTACCTGAAAGAGCGCGCAAAGTCTTGGACACGCCTCCGGCTCTGACTCAGCGGCAGGTCCTGCAACAGGAAGTGAACGCTCTGACATCAGAGCGCCAGCGACGAAGGTCCTGTTCCCACTGCGGTGCCTGTGAAGTAGCAGCATCTGAAACCGGTAGGCTCCGTTTAACCAAGGGGGCGCTAAGATGTCACAACAACCGGCTGACAGTGCGGCCCCGGTCGGAGTCCCCAATCCCGCACCGTCTGGTATTGTAGCGCCAGATGGGGGCGCAGGCCCTGCACCCAGTCCGGTAGTCCCGATTATGCCACTAACGCTCCCATATATGCCTGGGGCGAAATGGCTTCCCCAATACAGCGGTGAGCCAGGCACATTAGCAGGCTTCAAGCGGAAGTTATGCAGCCTCCTAGAAATGTACTCCATGCCTGAGAGACAGAAAGCTGCTGTGCTAATAGGGCAGCTAACTGGCGCTGCTGAGAGGGAAGTGGAGACCTGGGATACCGTTGATCAGGAGTCGGTACCTGCGATCTTCCTGAAGCTACATGCCATATTTGAAGACCGCACAGAAACGGATCTCCGGATGGCCTTCTATCACTGTTCACAACAGCCAGGTGACAGCATCCGGGACTATGCTTGCCGACTACAGGGAGCCCTGAGAGCCCTCAAGCAAATTAACAATTTAAATGCTATCGACGAGAATAGAATGCTGAAAGAACAATTTATACAGGGATTGAGACCCCCAGAGGAACGCAGAACTGTAAATTGGTGGTCCTTAGATCATCCGGATGCTACCTTTGATGCCCTAAAGGACATGGCAATAAAAGGGCTGCGGCCCTGGGCAAACCTGAGGTGGCCACCCAACATCATCAGGGTGAAGTCACTCTGGAACCGGCAGTAACCCCCTGTTCCCCGTTAGTGGCTGAAGCCAAAGCGCAGATGACACCTCCTAGTGAATTGGACTGTCTGCGCTCAGAGGTGCGCCAGCTGACTAAAAATCTGGCCGCTGTGATGAGTGCCCTACAGCTGCGGAAAGAGGAGGAAGGGAAGATCTTGTTAGCTGACTGCCCAGAGGACGTTCCGTGGATGCACCGGAGAAGAAAGAAGACGTCGCCCCCCCGGAGGAGGACAACGCCACCCCAGGAGCAACCTCTGATCAACACCCTTCTCGTCGAGAGATCATCTGTTATCGCTGCAACCGGAAAGGTCATCTGTCTACACAGTGTCCTTTAAACGGGCAGAACCTGGGTCCAAGGGCCAACACCCAGGAGAATACCCGTCAGGCCCCCTAGACTGGAACCGCAGGTATGTGGGCGGGCGACCCTACCTGTCTATTATTCTAGATGGTATTGCTGTTCCAGCATTGTTAGACACTGGGTCGCAGGTGACCCTAATACCTGATGCTCTATATACCAAGTACTGGTCAATGGACAGTCTTAAACCTCCGAGCCTTGACTTTACTGTGTATGCTTCGAATGGTCTTCCTGTAGAAGTACTCGGAACAAAATGTGTAGATGTAAAGGTGGGCAGAGAGGAGTTGAAAGACCAAGGGCTTCTGGTAGTAAAGACTGTAAATGAGGAGAACGGTTTAAATATCATTTTGGGTACTAACATTATCGGTAATTGTTTGGGAGAAGTTGTGTTCTTACTCCAACAGCTCGCTGAGATTGCCCGACCAAGGCAGAGAGGAGTAATCCAAAGAGAGATCCGGGCCCTGGTGTGTCAGCAGCAAGCGAAGCTTACCGACGGCGAAATTGGTAATGTACGGGTCACTGACTCAGATCCTATTGTGATACCCCCAATGAGTGAAATGATCATTTGGTGCAGGGCAGCCATAGGTCTGAGAGGACAGAATTACCAAGCTGTAGTAGAACCCCACCATTCAGAACATAGACCTACACTTATGACTGCTAGAGGAGTAGTAGAAGTGGTGAATGGAAGAGTACCGGTACGGCTTCTCAATTGGGGAGATGATGAGGTAAATTTACCCCGTTATGCAACCATTGCCAAACTTCATGCTGTTGATAATAATTCTATTCTCCCGGCTGAGTCCTTAGACTCCTGTCAAATAGCGGAGGACAATGACCCAGCAATTCAGGTGGCGGAATGGTGTCAGCAACTCCATGTTGGGACGGACACCACTCCCGCTCACCAGAAGCAAGGGGTATTACGGGTGGTACAAGAGTATGCCCAAGTGTTTAGCAAAAATCCACTTGATTTTGGGACAATTAAGGGAGTACAACATCATATCCCTACTGGCAGTCATCCTCCCATCAAAGAGCGGTATAGGCCCATACCTCCAGCTCATTATCAGAAGGCTAAAGAAATGTTGAATGATATGAAGAAAGCTGGGGTGATAAGGGATAGTTGTAGCCCTGGGCAGCCCCTCTAGTTCTGGTTAAAAAGAAAGATGGTAGTATGAGAATGTGTGTGGATTACAGGCAGGTGAACCGCATAACACACAAGGATGCATACCCGTTACCACGTATAGAGGAATCATTAGCTGCTCTGAAAACGGCTAACTACTTTTCTACCCTCGATCTGACTAGTGGTTACTGGCAAGTGGCTGTGGCTGAGGAGGATCGTGAGAAAACGGCTTTCACCACCCCAATGGGGCTCTGTGAGTTCGACAGAATGCCGTTTGGGCTCAGTAGTGCCCCAGGAACATTTCAGAGAGTGATGGAAAACTGTCTGGGACATCTCAATTTTGAAACCGTGCTGCTATACCTAGACGACGTTATCGTGTATTCCAAGACATATGAGGACCATCTGAAGCACCTGGCAGAAGTATTTGAGTCCCTGTCCAGGTACGGGATGAAGTTGAAACCCTCAAAATGCCATCTACTCAAACAGAAGGTACAATACTTGGGGCACATCGTCAGTTCGGAAGGAGTAGCGCCAGACCCAGAGAAAGTCACTGCCATCCAGAAGTGGCCGGAGCCGAAGAACCTTAAGGAAGTGCGACAGTTCCTGGGACTAACGGGTTACTACAGGAGATTCGTGAAAGATTACAGAAGAAGGCAGCTCCTTTACAGGACCTCCTGGTAGGACAATCCTTAAAGAGCAGAAACCCTCCCTTTAATTGGGGTAAAGAACAGGCTGAAGCATTCCAAAAGATGAAAGAGATCCTGACAGGTGATGAGATCTTAACCTATCCTGATTACAGCCAACCGTTCCTGTTGTACACCGACGCCAGTAATGAAGGGTTGGGAGCAGTTCTCAGTCAGAAGCAGAATGGCCAAGAAAAAGTCATCGCTTATGCTAGCAGAAAACTCAGGCCAACGGAGAGGAATCCGGAAAATTATAGCAGCTTCAAGCTGGAGTTTCTGGCGCTGGTCTGGGCCATTACTGAAAGATTTAAGCACTATCTGGCCTCCAATAAGTTCACGGCGTACACAGACAACAACCCGTTAACGCACCTGGAAACGCCAAGCTGGGTGCCATGGAGCAGCGATGGATGGCTCGGTTGTCCAATTACCAGTTTACTATCAAGTACCGGGCAGGTCGAAAGAATGCTAATGCTGATGCGTTGTCCCGAATGCCGCATGACTCTGATACGGAAGAAGAATCGGACGACCTGGAAGAAATTGAGCTACCCGCGTTCCATCGAAATGGGGTAGTCCACGAGCATCGAGTTCACAGAAAGCAGTATGGTGCAACATTAAATCCTTTACCCCATCACAGCTGGAAAGAGACTCAGGACAGTGATCCAGTGGTCAGCCGCATCAAGGAGTTGTTAAGTCAGGAAGGCTCCTCTCTGGAAAAGGATGCACCTATGTCAGCCAAGCTCCTGTGGAACGAGAAAAGCAGGTTGTTCCTATACCGTGAGAAGTTGTGCAGAAGATACGTCAACCCCAGAACCCATGAAATGGTCTGGCAAATCGTGGTCCCCAAGGCAGACGTCCCAATGGTGTTGGAAGCATACCACGATCAAGCAGGACACTTTGGCTGGAGAAAGCTGGAGACCCTGTTGAGATGCCGGTTCTATTGGGTAGGGATGCGCAGCTCCATCGAGAGGTGGTGTCGGAACTGTGGACCCTGTGGTCTCAGAAGAAAGGACTACGGTAGTCAGAAGGCCCCCCTGCAACCTATCCGGACGACTCGTCCTCTGGAGATTGTGGCCCTGGACCACGTCAAATTGTCGCCAAGTAGATCTGGATACTCATACGCCTTGACCATGGTGGACCATTACTCCAGATTTCTGGTGGTTGTTCCAGTGAAAGACCAGACCGCAGTGACGGCCGCGAAGACCTTTCAAGCAAGTTTCTGCAGACCGCATGGGTATCCGGAGCAAGTCTTAACCGATCAGGGACCCGCTTTTGAAGCCGATTTATTCAAGGAATTCTGTCATATGTACGGGTGCAAGAAAATTAGAACGACACCATACCACCCTCAAACCAACGGTCTTTGTGAAAAGATGAACCATATTGTCCTTGACTTGTTGAGATCCATACCGTTGGAAGACAGGAATCGATGGCCGGATTTACTACCTGATTTGGTTGATTTGTATAATCATATACCTGTAAGCTCAACTAACTGCACTCCAGCTTATCTTATGCGAGCAAGGCCCGGAAAACTACCAATGGATTTAGAACTTGGGAGTGGTAGAACCGGAGGCAGACGACGCTGTTGAAAACTGGGACGTCAATCGGCAAGAGCAATACAGAAGAGTACAAATCTGTGTGGAGGAAAGTCTCAATAAGGCACGGGAGAAACAGGAAGATGTTTACAACCGAAATGCTCCTGCCAAGCCTTTGATGCCTGGAGAGGTAGTATTAAAAAGAAAAAGGAAGATGCACAAACTGGATAATCAGTGGGAGCAAGAACCCTACGTCATACAAGATTCTAAATATGACAACAGAAAAGTTTGTGTCGTCAGTAAAGACGGAGGAAGAACAACAATCACTGTGTCCAGAGATCATTTGAAGTTGTGTCCAGAACACTTAAAGAGTTGTGAAAAGAACCCTGTCCTCAATCAAGGAGAAAGAAAGGAAGAGGTCCTACACACAGATCTGGGAGATTTTCCTGCGGATTGGCCCCGACTGGGAGATGCTGTGATAATTCCAGTGTTGCAGTTTTATCAGCCACAAGAGGAAGTTTTACCTCCAGTTGTGCCTGTGGTGCCAGTTGAGCCCGCTCAGGAGTTACCCATCCCAGCAACACCTCAACCTGTGGAACCTCAAGATGGATCATCTGAAGCAGCGCCCCATACTATGGGATCCCCTGGTGAAGCTGACTCACACCGCCCAGCCATCAGTACGCTTGCCAGATCCATAGAAAGATTAAGGCAGTTCTATAGTTTGCCGTTACGCAGTGCAGACAGATCGCAACTTGATATACCTGAAACTACACCACGTAGATCAGAGAGAATCACAAAAGGGAAATTACCCATTAGATATCAGCAGTAGTTATAACGAATTTATGTGAACACTGTAAAAAGTCTATATATATAAATGTTTTTTCCCTATTATGTCTTCGTTTAACAATGGACTCAGAGGCTGAGGACTGAGCCAGCCCAAGAACTGTATCCTGTAAATAGTTGCACTAAAGTGTCTTTTTAGTGGTTTCACATGAAACCTTGACTTACCTCTGAACCAAAAACCCGTGTGGTGTGGCACTGAGTGAGGTCTGCATTTGGATGTCCTGCAGCCCACCCAGGACCCACGTTGAAGGTTTGGTGCGGGTCCTTCACAAGTATACTGTATATTTATTGAATGCTATTTAATACTTTTGTATTTCTATATAAAATGTTAATGTTTGCAACGTTCAAGATATCCTCACCTCCCGGATGGGACGAATTACTGTTTACTGTTTAATGTTTTCATGCATAAACAAAAATGTCTCTTTATATTTTACAGCCCGGGAGTGCTGTCGTTTACCATGGGGGAATGTGTAGCCCTGGTACACAATACCAGGAGGATGAGTGGAGAGGTAACAGTTAAGGTCTCTTCATGACATCATGTACACTTCTGACACACCCAGCAGGGGTGTGGAAGGGAGTGATTTCTAGTCAGTCAGTTTCCTGTCCTTGGACAGAGTAGACGTGTCCAGTTTGAGCCTGTCTTCAGTTCAGAACGTGGAGGCTGGTACAGGTGGTCTAATTCACCTTAGTCTAGTCAGAGCTGTGCCCCACTGGAAGAAAGACTGAACTAGCTATTAAGAGTCGAGCAAATCGAAGGGCAAAGTGGAAGGAAGATTATTGGAAAAGTGCTTTTGACTTGGAAAAGTCCTGCACATTGCTACCGGTCACTGGGGACCGAAGGATCACTATTAGCTACCCGCATAGTGAAGAGAAAACCAGAGATTTACCGGACCCTAGGTCGCGGCAAACACCCCCTTATAGTCAGTACGTAACTGGGGTCAGGGGAAGTGAAGACTTTGAGTCTCTGCAGGACAAAATAAGAATTCAGCTCCCTCATAGAAAGGCTCCTAACACTAAATTGACTGGGAAGCACAGCTTTGGATAAGCTGGAATCATAGAGGGGACTACGCTTCAGGCTGGTCGTACTCATCTTCATTGGACAGTAAAGGAGGCCCCTAACTTGCTTAGCTGTTGCCTCAAAGCTCATCCTCCACCAACCCCATCAGCCTCCCTGGGACCTGCTTGAACATCTTACAAGTAAAGGTATGGAAAGACGCTGACCGTGTGAGACTGAGTTATTATTGCATGCCTGCACAATCCCTACCTAACTCCCGATCTGAGGGACCAGTCCCACCTGTAGGGGACCCGACATCTAGCTGCATCACCATCCCCTCAGAGATCTACAGCAGCGCTGGTATAAATTACCAGAAGACTACAGGTGGCGTCACGAACTGTATATAAATCAATCCCCTGTAAATATTCCCCAACATACGCCAGACCGCCAGGGCCACAGACCGAGCCACAGCTACCTGTGACAATCCCCATAGACTTCTACGGGCTCGGCTCTGAGTACCCCATTGCCCTGGTAACCCACAATTGTGGTGGCGGGTCGACACAATACCGTCACCTCTACCTCCTCCTCCTGTGTTGGTCAATGGTAACTTGGAATTTCAAGTATCAAAGATCATTGACTCACGTCTGAATCGCCGGTCCCTTCAGTACTTGGTGCATTGGAAGGGGTATGGTCCGGAGGAGAGGACGTGGGTCCCTGCGTCTGATGTTAACGCAGATCGTTTGGTTCGGACCTTCCACAGAACTCACCCGGGCAGGCCTGGCCCTGAGGGTCCGGAGGCCCCTCGTAGAAGGGGGGGTACTGTCATGTGTGCATTGCCACGAAGATCGTCGCGGTTGCACATTTTGACTTCTCACAGCTGAGCTGCTGTTTCTTTGTGTTTGGCAGCTAGGGAGTTAATTCTGTCTGTGCTCGGTGCTGGGACTGGGTGCAGTTTCTCCCGGCTGCAATTGATTATTTGTTGATTGGTTTCCTTTAAATTCTTGGTTGTCTGCTTGGGGAGTTGCCAGTGAAACCTTCATGCAGACCACAGATAGGAATGAATCTGTATAGACTTTAGTTGTGAGCCCCTTAGTTGTTCTAAGCTCAACTTGGTTAGAGTTTATTTCCCAGACCATTTATGTTCCTTTGGTGTTTGAGTGTGTATGCAAGCGAGTGTTATTCTGTCTGTCTTATATGTCTAATCTGTGTATTTAGCTGAGATCAGCCCATATCCCTTTGGTGGTAGTCAGGATCCTTCTTAGGACTGATTACAGGGTTCAGGGTCTGATAGGAGACAGGGTTAGGTTGGAGACTTGGACCTCTGAACCATTATCAGTACCTCCAAGGTGAGGGATTAGTTAGGACCCCAGTTTAGGGTCAGGTTAGATCCCGGTCCACCTCTTTCCTGTTTCAGCTCATCAAGTACTCAAGATTAACCCTGAGTTCAGCAGATATCGTGTCAGGTAAATCTATTCTATACTTATATGCTGATGTTGCTATACTAGTTGTTGTATAGAGTGTTGTTCCTGTATTAATAGTTTACTGACATTGTATACATATCATTAGACAGCGTGACACCTAGCTACAAGCAGGTCAGGACTTTATCACAAAATGGCAGAGAACAGGAGGCCACACACCTACCAAGTGGAGGAATCTGGATGTGCACCCTTCACCCTACAGCGCTCCGGGAAGTGCCTGCAACATCTTTCAGTAAAGTGACTTATGTGTGTGTCTCCCTTATTACTCCTGTCTGCCGGGTCCCAGCCTGTCCTGCACATCTCTCTGCCCTGGAGGAGAACTCAGCCTTACTTGTGGAAGGCTTAACACCTAGCTACACAATATTAACCCTCCAGTGGATCTGCATAGCAGCGCTGGTCATCCTGACCAGATACCACAAGTGGCGTCACGAATTCCCATATCATTATTCAAGTCACCTGTAAATATCCCACATTACAGTGAGCGCCCAGGGCACAGACCGAGCTGTGCTACCCATGACATTCCCCATAGACATCGACGGGCTCGGTGCCGAGTACCCCAAAGCTCTGGCTGTGCGACTCAGTTACTCTTAGAGGTCTCTGGATCTCTTTGGGACAAAACGGCACCTGCCCCAATTTCAGAGGCATCAACCTCCATCTGAAACAGTAGAGAAACATCAGGCTGCCGTAGAACAGGAGCAGAAGTGAATCTCTGCTTAAGTTCCTAAAACGCAGAGACTGCCTCAGGAGGCCAATTCACCACATCAGAACCCTTTTTGGTCAAATCAGTCAATGGTTTAACAATACCGGAGAAATTACCAATAAATTTACGATAAAAATTGGCAAAATCAAAAATCTCTGAAGAGCCTTTAATGAAGTAGGTTGGACCCAATCACAGATGGCCTGAACCTTGACCTGGTCCATTTCAATAACAGACGGAGACAAAATGAATCCCAGAAATGAGACCTTCTGTACACCAAAAAAGACACTTTGATCCCTACACATACAGTGCATTCTCTCTCAAAATCTGGAACACAGTCCGAACATGTTTCACATGAGAGTCCCAGTCATTGGAAAAAAATCAAGATATCATCCAAATAAACAATCAGAAATGTATCCACAAAATCCCTGAAAATATCATTTATGAAGGATTGGAAGACGGAAGGGGCATTAGTGAGCCCAAAGGGCATCACTAGGTATTCAAAATGCCCCTCTAGGGTATTAAACGCCATCTTCCATTCATCCCCGTGCTTAATGCGAATAAGGTTATACGCCCCCCTGAGGTCAAGCTTGGTAAACCAACTAGTACTTTTCACCCTGGAAAAACAGGTCAGAAATCAAGGGTAACGGATATTGATACTTCACAGTGATCTTATTCAAGAGACGATAATCAATACACGGCCTCAATGAACCATCCTTTTTAGCCACAAAGAAAAGACCGGCACCCAAGGGTAAAGAGGATGGTCTGATATAACCCTTCTCCAATGACTCCTTGATATAAGATCGCATAGCATCGTGTGCAGGTACAGACAAGTTAAAAAGGCGACCTTTAGGAAATTTACCACCAGGCACTAATTCAATAGCGCAATCATAGCTCCTGTGAGGGGGCAAAGATGCAGATTTACTTTCACTAAATACATCCGAAAAATCTGTCAAAAAGTCAGGGACATCCTGAGACTGGGGAGAAGCAGAAAAAACAGGAGTGTCAGCATTAACACATTGGCAACCCCAACTGGTCACAGACACAGATTTCCAATCCAAAACAGGATTATGAGACTATAACCAAGGGAAACCTAGTACAATAATGTCATGCAGATTCAGCAGCACCAGAAATTTGCAACTCTCCTGATGATCTGTGTGATGAAACGGTGCACACGGTCCGCCACACGGTAGCCCGGGGTATCACGGCTTGTGATCCCTCCGTGCCGCATATGTGACGAAAACGCGCACACACACGACGGCTGCTGCCGTCCGACCCAGTAACTGCAGGGATTTATAATTATCCCACTTCCCCTTAGGAACTTGCAGCTCTCTGGCGCCCCC